>CALNHX010013084.1:0-20228 GCA_940337035.1 Agriotes lineatus
CACTTCTTAATAGTACATACAAAACTCTGGTAATTTTGCTGAAAATCGACTCAAAGCATACCGTACAAAAATAATTATGTATAATACTCTAATTAAGCAGCATTTCTTTACTGTTCTTTGATAATGTATACAATGAATAAAAGTTCGATTAGCTTTCAAAAATGCAAAACAAAGCAATGCTAATTATTTTAAATTGTAATAGATGTACGTCAATCAATAACATGTTAGATATGCTCCAATGGTTAAATATATAGGATCGTTTGAAATTCAGCGCATTAATATTTATCTTCAAAATAGTGAAAAATTTACTTCCAACATATTTGAAAGACTTTGTAACACTTAATAGCAATATTCATACCCATCGGACAAGAAACAAAAATAACATATTACATTAATAAAATGAATTTACATGGTACTATAAATACATTATTTTTAAAGGTTTCAACGACTAATAATTTACCTAATTTTCAAACAAGAAACAGTCACTGCACACACTAGAAACTGATAATACAATTAAAATTCTACCAGCAGACAAAGATAAGGCCACTGTAATACTGGACACACACATATATACTGAAAAACTCATGACACTCATCAGTGAAAGACAACACACTAACGTTACGACACGTACAATAGAAATAAAAATCTAAACAATACAAAGACGAATTCACAGTTTTTGTCGGTCTCAGACACATGGCGAATATTTGTGAATACAGGCAGTTGCGAGTAGTCTGGGAAGGGCCACTCATGCTATGTGAATGCTTGTGCATGTGCTTGTGCAGTTCCCATCGGTTGTCAGTAAAATAACACGAGCCAAAAAAATTATATTCGCTTTTGCTTGTAGTCGCACTCGTGGTGAAGCTTCCAGATTACTCGCAATTACTGGTGTATACATACGAAAGATAAAATTTGATTTTAGTTGCTTCATAGAACTACGACGCGAAGGGTTCGTACGATCATACATTTTAATTAATAATTGCCAATAAGTATTCGGAAGACAAAACCACATATGGAGCTCCTCTTGTTCACTATCTATTTTCGAAAAAAGCCTCAAATATTATTAAAAGACGACGGACACCTTATGAAAATACAGCGCTTTTATGTAATTTGAGATTAGGTTTACAGTTTGCACAGATATTTTGTGTAGCTCGCTTTGTGAATCTGTCTCACGAGTATTTTCGAATGTTACTAGTACAAGTATATACGAGAAGTCTGGGAGGTTACACTTGGGATTGGCAATATTCGTAGTAAATAATCAGACTCGTGAACATTCGCGATGTGTCTGGGACAGGATTAAGACGTACACCACACTTATAGTAAACACAAAACAAATGTACCACTTAGGCCAATAGTTAGTTCTATAGGTTCACCATGTTACAGTTTAGCTAAATATCTACTTAAAATACTTAACCCTTTATCAGGAAAAACAAACTCATACATTAAAAACACGCCGCAATTTTCTTGAAAAACTTAAGAAACATAAAAACCCAACACCTAATGGTTAGTTTGGATGTATGTAAGGTGATTTTAATTTTATTTCGCTTCAATAATTTTTAGTGCGGCCCTGCCCCTAGAACATAATTGAATTTAGTTAAACGAGTATTGAAATGCTTGCGCCTCGCATTGGTTTTCTTTAATAAGCAATTCTCTAAATACTACAGGAGCTGATTGCTCAAGCAAAGGCAAAATGTGTTTTTTTTGTCGGGATCATATTGCAAATAATACGCTGAATTGGCTGTCGAATGTTCTAAAACCTTCCGTGTCCCTTGCTCTCTGTGCTTTTTCTGCAAGGCCAAGCGAGGCTTTCTTCGAAATTATATGCTAAATTAGCTATCGAATATTCCAGAACTTTCGAGGTCCTTTTGTTCTTTTAAAATACTCGCAGTGACGTTTCTTTGTTTCGCAACACTTCGGAAAGTGGTGTAATAATGGGAGAAAGAATTTAGCTGGTATTGGTGGAAGCGAGATGGATTCACTCCGTCGCAGGGGGCTGTCATCAGGCCCCGTGCATTAAGAATTTTAATTAGTGGCGCGCATTCAAGTACAAAAGACGTGCAGTTTTCTTGCCCCCGGCCACGTCACTCGTGGTCGGGAGGAGCCTTTCGTAAACGAATTATAGTTCCGATTTCGCTTGTTTAAACTATTTGTGTGAGTTCGGCCCCAGTTTTGCTTATCGAGGTTGCGAGGAGAGCTTTGGAGTTTTAGTGCGAGGGAGAGTAGGCCAGCGTAAACCTTTTTCTTGGGGGATCGGTGTCTTGTACCGTTGCTGTGCACGCTCTGAAGGTTGAGCAGAAGCAAATTTGCCTAGTGCACATCAAATTAGGACGCCGCGCGGCTTAAGTAGTCCCACCTGTGTTCTCGTGTAGTTTGAGAGCTTTGCACCTTTGCAAATCCTGATTACGTTGTGCCATTCTGAAGCCTAGAACAATTCCTTTTCGGCCGATACTCCATCGTTCCGTTTCGTCCCAGTGGGGGCCCGCATCACTTCAGACGCCGCCAAGCAACTATCAGGTCCGGCTCCGGCACTTTCTGCACCCAAGCAAACATGATTTGGCTGATAAGGTAAAGGTAAAGTTTCTAGTTTCCTCTATTAAAGGTGACGCGGGAGTGTCGTGAATATCTATAGTGTGCGCCGCATTTTATGTAACTTTTGCGCTTGCGAATTCATATCGTCTCATTATTTGTGTACCGTTGGGAAATTATCCCTGTTATTTCTTTTTGTGTAACGATTTATTTCTTATTTTGAACCTTAGTAGTTAAGCTAACCTTGGCTGGGATCCCGATAACTTTTCAGTTAGGGTGTAACGCTTGTATGGCCAACTTGTTTCTTTGTTTGTGTGTTCCAATCATTAAATGATTAAATTTGTTAAAGTCAGCCTATTTATTCAATGAACTTCTAAACCCTTTTGGTTTTCAACCAACTAGGTACGGCAAAGGCTGAATGTAAATAAGTATAAAGCCAAAACATGTTCTTTGATTGATCAAGCTTAAGCGTATCGGCTTGAATTGCGTTTTTAAACCTCTAGGAGGGTGGCCATTAAGGTAAGACATTTGATTACATGGCCACCCTGTGTGTACCTGCAGACCTAGTGGAGCTTGGTGAGCGACGGCGAAGAGGCAGCTTGCAGCAAACCCAGTGCTTTTCTGGCATAGCGACCGTGAACTTTCTTGTTTTGGTCACGGAAACAATTCCTTTAAAAACAAGTGGCGCTTTGGGTATTACGATTTTGAGCAAAAGTATAGGTTAAGTGCCTTCGGTTTCTATTGAGCTTTCGAACTACACCTTCACGACTGAGCTAGACCGAGGGTAACAGGAACGCCTCCATCTGTTCCGACACATTTAAGATCTGTGTTATCGCAGAAACCGGCGAACCCTTTATTTTTCTTTTCGATTTTGTTTTGTAGAATACTCAATGTCGATTGAGGTAAATTATCCTGTAACATGTAGTTAACCTATTCATAAATGTTGCAATAGACTAACATAATAAAACAAAAACTACAAAACGATAACACGTTACAGACACGAACGACATTAAGCATTATGGAACTTTTAACACTTTGCATTTAAAACAACATATTTTCAAATAGTACACAATGAGTTCAATCAAGATTTCGGGATGGCGATAAGTTACCCTTTATCTCCCATTGTTAGTAACATTTTATGGAAGACTTTGAGCAACAACATGTCTACACATACACAAACAAACCAATAGTTTGGTGGACTCCAATCATCACAAGAACATAAAGACAGATGTTGTAAAAAGTCTTCACAATAGAGCCAAAGTTGTTTGCTCTAATAATGAAATCTTAAAAAAAAGAATTTATTATAAATGTTATAAAAGATAACGGTTATTCCGAAACTCTTGTTCGGAACATTTTCGATACACAAAACAATAACATCCATGTACAGAGAAACGACACTCAAAAATACAACACTCTTACTATATCTTATATTTCAGGCATGTCTGACCACAGTAAACGGATTGAAAATAGGTTTAGTGTTAGGACGGTATTCAAAACTATGAATACCTTGCGGTTGATCCTTAGAAAAATGAAGAACAACATTCGCAGAATTATATATTCCTTGTGAATGCAGGAAATACTGTATCGGTAGAATATCATGGCCTTTAGAAGTTAGGGTTAAAGAACACCAACATTTGATTAAGAAATACCAGATTGACAAATCTAAAATAGCAGAACATGCTTGGAATAACAATCACAAAATACATGGGCATAACACAAAGATTTTATCTAAAGAATCGATATCAACTAGACGTAAAATCAAAGAAATTGCATATAAATATTTTACTAAGCAAAGACGAATGTTTATCTACACATGCAGTTCATTTAAACACTAGTTGGCTATCTATTCTTAAAGATGTAATCAAGTAGTCGGCTGTCAGTGTCACGCTGTTTATTGGAGACGTTAGTCGCATTCTGCTAGATCTCCAATAAAAAAGCTAAGTTCTCCTTGTTGATTTTTAATTTAATTAGTTAATGTTGATAATGGAAGTAGATTTGTCTTCTGAAATGTTCATGTTTTAACCCTTATGTGGCTGAAGGTGGTAGCCGGGTACTATTACGGTATAAAATAGGGAATATTTAATTTTTGGGAGAACAAATCAACTTGAGCTTCTAGGACATCTCTAAGTATATAATTTTAAGTACCTATATTTAGGAAATTTCAGATATGGGGAGGCATTTAGTGTTCGTTTTTTTGCTCTGACGAAAAATCAACACATCTGGCGAACGGTGGTACCTGGGTACCACTGTATATTTTGTACCGGAAAACAAAGAAAATAGAAGTGGTTTTAATATTTTTGTTTCAAATGTTACAAAATATCAAATATAATGAATAGCTATTATTTATCCTGGCAGTGAAGACATTTTACTCTCTGATCCGCGAGCTGAAGGCACACAGGATTGTTACAAATATTACACTTCTTGCAGGTTTTTCTTTTAATTTTCTTGTCGCTGCGATAACACATTTTGCAAATGCCCGTTACTGCAATGCGTCCAGAGGAATCCCGTTCGGGCACAGGATTGGGATTATGAGGAGCTTCCAGGGAATTTCCTAGAACATTTTCAATTGCGTTTTTCGTAAGCTGGTTTCGTAATACCATGGGATTGTCGCTTCTTTGGTTCACAGCAGGCAAGCACAGATCACGAGCTAGGTCTTTTAGGAGATTTCTCCTCTTACTAGTGTTCTGATACATCGTGGGATTGTTCTCAGTGTAAACAACGTAGGCAGCCAGAGCTGCTACATCTAATATATTGAAAAAAAAGGCCAATGGCCAACGGCTTGTTCGCCTTTTGCTCGTGTATGTTTCCAGCATTTTATCCATAACGTCGACACCAGACTTTGTTTTGTTATAAAATCTGACTACTTCAGGCTTTTGCTTCAGGGTATCATCAATTGCATTTGTAGAGTGCATCGTTGACAACAAAACTACAGCTTTGTTAACTTTTGGAACATAGGAACACAACATGGCATCTGTGTTGAAAACCAAATTCGTTGAAAAAAGCGGTCGTTTCTTTTTTGCTAAAAGGTCTTTGGGAATATAGGGTTTGTTTTTCCTAAGTGTTCCAACTAGAGTGAGTCCATCTGATTTCAGCAAGCGAGCAAGAGGCAGTGATGTGAAGAAATTGTCGGTGTGATATTCCGGTCTAAACCTTTGTAACGCCGACATAAATGCATTACAGTTTTTTCGCCAATGTTTACCTGTCGCTCATTGCCCGCTAATTTGCCAGTGTAAATTGAATCTTGGCACGGATAAAAAGTTGTAGCATCACAAACCCAGAACTCTTTTATGCCATACTTGGCAGGTTTCGAGGAAATGTATTGGGTGAACTTAGTTCGTCCCCGATAGGAAGAGAGTTGCTCATCCACAGTTAGGTGTTCATAAGGCTTATAATACTTCAATAGATTTTCGTTTAGCATCAGCCAAATATCACTTATGGCGACAGATTTATCAGTTTCAAGTCTGGCTGGCCGTGTTATAGGGTTATCGAATCTAATGAAGCGAAGAACTTTACAATTCATCAATATGTTCAGTATTGGATTTATGAACGCCTGCCATTAGTAGTATACCTAAGAAAGCATCAAGTTCCTCATCCGTAATACTTTTCCACACTTTTTGTGCCGAATTCGAGTTTCCATTGAAATCTTAATAAACTTGATTGGCTTTACGGTTCGTTTGCCATATGATAATCAATTTCATTTCAGGTATCACTAAAGCATTGAACGTGTCCTTAAGTGTATACAAAGCGGTTGCTCTACTTGGACCTCCTAAAATGTATACACAGGAGATTGGAATAGAACCAGAAAGAAAAAATAAAAAACCCATTACCTGATTCTCGAATGAATTTATACTACCGGGTTTGAGACGAGGGTAATGGGGTCTTGTTCCAGATAGTTGAATCACTACTACGATAAACATCAGCAGGTGGTGGCGTCTCTGCCTCTGTAATAAATTCCTCGTCGTCGTCGCTGTTGATCTCTACTTCTGTTTCGAACACGCTCTCCAGTGCAAACATCTTCTACATCTGATTCTTCATCATTTGCTGGTGGCACATAAACCTCGTCGTTATCATCTTCAAATGGATCATTAAATTCCTCATCAGACATTTCACACAACTTTGCGATATCTTCCGCTTCATTCTATATCGAAAACCATTCATTACTATAAGAATATGTATAACGAATACATAAGCAAAGCAACATACTTATCTAAGTCCAAATATCTCCTGGAACTATATGGTGGCTTATAACCATTTTCTAAAACTCCGCTACTCGATGATGCTTCATTGCTTCCAGAAGCTGTAGTACTACATTTTCCGCCACCAGATGCACCAGCAATATTACCACGAGTAGTGGACATTCTTTTTCACAATTGAACTAAACTGATCACAATTTGACAAGATCACAACGCAGACTGGACCATAGATGAGAGATGACTGGACACAAAACAACCAGTCAATGGTTTTTATACTCGCACAGGCGCACAAACATACAACAACCCACGCCACGGCATTCAAGATACACAGTGGTACCCAGGTACTACCTACCCGCTATGTACGTTGTATTATTTTTACCGCCACATAAGGGTTGATATTTTTCATTTTGTAGTGTGGCGAAACACCCAAAAAATAGCATGATTGTTTAAGCGCCACAAAGAAGTTTCCGAGATTAGAAATTTGTTTATTTTTAAAAGGGAATTAAGTTTATTCTTTAGAAAATCTAAATAATTATTTATTCCTTTGTTAGTTTTATTTTTATCAAAAGTTTATTATTATAATATATGTAGTTGGTATAATTTATAAATACTGGATTAATTAAGAGTAATTCGCGTGTAATATCTATGTACAAATTATTATGATCAGGGCCGTAGCTACAGGCTTGGGGGCCCTGGGGCAACAAATAATTATGGGGCCCCCATGTTATCTTCCCCTTTACCTCTACATCACTTTCATTTAGTAAGACTTTTTTAATAGGGTTACTATTTGGTGTTTTTATTTCTGTTAAGATAGAAGAATGGGTATTTAAAACAGACAAAACACATATTTACTTCACATTGAGTTTAATATAAAACTGTATTTAACGTTTAAACAGGCTAAGTTTAGTTCAAAACTGTTTAAAGACAACTTCGTAAAAATCTTCCTCCGTCTTCGGGGGCCCCTATGTTCGGGGGCCCCGGGGCACTGCCCCGGTTGCCCCGGTGGTAGCTACGGCCCTGATTATGATTTTTGCATATGATTTTAAATAAATTAATGTATTATTATTATTGTATTATTAGAGTTTCAGTACTACTTAAAAAAAAATTTTTAGAATTTCACTTCAAACTGCAGTTTTTTAATAGTATATTATGGGACAAGTGGTTGAAATAAAGTTTCAGCGTTGAGAAGTAGTTTTTTCAACGAGCGAAGCGAGTTGAAGAAAGTAACTCAAGACGTTGAAATTTTATCAGCCACGAGTAGCACATACAGTGTCCGCCAAAAAGTCGGCATAATATGAGAAAAATTTTTATTTTTGATTTTTCAAAAGGACTTTTTACGTCAATAATTTGTGCTTGTCTAAAAACCTATTTAGCCCCTATCATATACAGCGAGTGATTTTTACTTGTTTAGAAAATGGAGTTTTCCGAAATTGTCAAAATCCAAAAAGTACTATTTTTCGGAAATTAAGTAAGATTTCAATCAGATTTTTTAGAGTGTGTTATTTCTAGTTAACTGAACAATCTCAAGGCCAGAAAACCCCTAATTTTTTTAACTTTAGCTAAAATATATTTCAAAATTTCACATACAAAGACTTAATATTAAAGTTCAAACCTTTTTATGGGAAGACTTTAAAGATTTATAATTGGGAAAAACAATATAAAATGTTAATTACTTTTTTAGATGTTTTATTATTTACCGAAAAATAGTATGTTTGACTTTACGTTTTTTATGCAAGGCGCTTTTTAGGAGAAATATTTGTCAATTCTGGTTAATATCAATTTAAATGGTTTCTAGAAACTCTAATCTAACCCTGTTAATGAACTACTGTTACAAAAGTCCTGTACATGTTCTTTTGCAGTGGTCTAAATGAGGAGATTGTTTAGAGCATGTAATTTGGATAAAGAAAAATCTCCTCATTTAGCAACTGCAAAAGAACATCTGCAGGGCTTTTGTTCTTTATCTTCACATTAAACTAACTAAAGAATGTATAATAGCTATTTATGCAACAAGTGCATACAATATTTTATCTACTCCAGTGGGATAAGTAACGCATTACGTCACTCATTTGACACTATTTCAGTTACGTAATGAAGCTCATTACACCACTCAGTTATGTAATGGTTTCATTACGCAACTGAGTTGTGTAATGACTTCATTACGTAACTGAAATAGTGTCAAATGAATGATATAATGACATTTGCCTACTAAAATAGTTTTGAAAATGACAGATCTGACATTTCTCTTAATGCACTTTTCTCAATTTTAGGCAGTCGTAGATAAAATTTTGTACAATACATGTGTGATAATGCATCATTAATAAACTTGTGTGCTTACATAACTCGTGCTACGCACTCGTTTGTAACTTACACACACGTATATTAATGATACTGTTATCCCACTTGTATAGTAAATAACTATTATCTACGACCTTAATTTTACCGTTATTAATCCATAAATATCGATTTAACAAAGGTGTGGCTCTGCGACACTTTTAATTTATGTCATAACTAGTTTTTACCCGCGACTTCGTTCGCGCGAGGTTCGTTATTTGTGTATTAAATAATGACTAATTATTTTCTGTCATCCCATCCCATCCCATCCCATCCTATCCCCGTCCCCATCCCTTTCTCAGTCCCCGTCTCCGTACCGTCCCATTCCGTCCCGTCCCGTCCCGTCCCGTCCCGTCCCGTCCCGTCCCGTCTCGTGCCGTCCCGTCCTCTCCCCTTCCATCCCATTCCTTCCCTTCCCTTCCTTTTCCGTCCCGTCCCGTCTCGTTCCTTTTCGTCCCGTACCTTCCTTTTCCGTCCAGTCCCTTCCTGTTCAGTCCCGTCCCGTCCAGTCCCGTTCCTTCCTGTCCCGTCCCGTCCCTTCCCCTTCCATCCCATTTCTTCTCTTTCCTTTCCGTATCATCCCGTTCCGCCCTGCCCCGCCCCGTCTCGACCCTTCCCGTCCCGTCCCGTCTCGCCCCTTTCCCTCCCGTCCAGTCCCGTCCCTTCCCGTCCCGCCCCGCCCCTCCCCTTCCATCCCATCCCATCCTTTTCCTTCTCTTTCCGTCTCGTCCGTCCCGCCCCGCCCCGACCCGTCAGGTCCCGCCCCGTCCCGCTTTGCCCCGTCCCGTCCCGTCCCGTTCCGTCCCTTCCCTTCCTGTCCAGTCCCGTCCCGTTCCGTCCAGTCTAGTCCCGTCCCGTCCCGTTTCTTCCCTTATGTCATGTTCACCGTCTTGGACTTAAAAATAAATGTAACTTTCGCAATCAACGTCCCAAAAAACCTCAATAACGACACCCATATCGATTTTTAGACTTACCCCATTTTACCCCCTAAGGGGTTGATTTTTGGAAAATCACGAAATAAGTTTTTGATTATTTTTTTTAGGAGTACTCCTACGAAGTTTCAAGTCGGAATGTCTATTTAATGTTATTTCTCCATACAAAATTGGAACCCCCATTTTACCCCTTTAGGGGTTGAATTTCGAAATATCCTTTCTTATTCCTTGTATACATCATAAAGGGAACCTCTGTGCAAAATTTCAGCTTTCTAGGTCCAAGGGTTTGGGCTGGGCGTTGATGAGTGAGTGAGTGAGTCAGTCAGGCCTTTTAGAAATATATATGTCATAATAAACAGTAGGCCACGAGCGGGCGAATGTTTGCGAAGCCAGTGCTGTCAAGGTCAGTTACGAAATGTAATTATTAATACTTCACATCTGAGTGTATTCATTACATAACGCTTTAATTATTTCAAAAACATTTTACCTGTAACGCAAGAAGCAACTAGAATAACTTTACAACTTCACTCCCAGTTCGAAATTGTAGTTTTATAACCTCACTTCACTTTTAACACTAGAGCTAAAAGTAAACAGCTGATTTCTTTAAACACGGTAAACTATAAAACGTCACTTTTAGTGAAACAAGCTAGCGCTAAAAGGCCTACTTTTAGTAGTGGTCGTAGATAAAGCTAGTTTTTAGACACGAGTGGGGCAGAGTTAAAACGCGAGTGAGGGAGCGTTTTAAGCCCCGCGGGTGACTAAAGATGTTTTACGTACAATATTTTATCTATGATATAATCTAGAAAACACGGTAAATATACAAAAAAATATAAATTAGGATTACTAGCAAACGGTCGTAATTTTGCGTGGTTCAAAATTTTAAAACTCGTTGCTACTAACAACGTGCCAAATAATATATTTTAAACACGTTGCTACTGACGACGTAAACTAATGGAAACATATTATTAAACAGTTGTTTTAGAAACTTAAAACTGCCAACTAAAGGTCAAATTTACACACTATCGTAGATAAATTAAATTTTACAAAAGAACCTCGAAAGACTAAGGAATCTGTGAGTAATTGGTGCCCCAATCTCTTAGAGACTCTCTGTATATTCCTTTCACGAAGGAGGAGGAAATGGCTACTTCATAACCGCCATAACTTAGTAGGAATAGCCACGTTGTTGTAAAATTATAGAATTTTCAATCACTATTGCATAATGGAACGCTCGGATAGGACAAAATTAACATCCGGAGGTAAAATACCCTTCCTCTTCGCATTTACATAGAAGAATACCTGCACAAGCACGTTGTTGAAATTCTACCGAGGCTAATGCAAAGACTCGTAGCATGGTATTAGTCACGGGGAATAGGATGCAAACTTACAGATTCAGCTTCATCTAACCACATTTGATAATTTGAAGAATTTCATGTACAGTTCAAAATTCAAAGTAATTATTGCGGACTGTCCAAACAACCCAGACACCCTGAGAGAGGCTATGAGGTGGCTAATCGATTTGAATACCTTAAATCCGCCACCACCAACACCGGAGATTGTGAGTCTGAAATCCGCATATGCTGTGACATGGCGAGGAGTCAACAACAAAGCTGATTTACACTTGGAGAGACACTGCAATCACCATCAAGACCAAAGTCAGACCTCACCGAATACTCATCTTCCAAATTGCCACTTTGCTGAAACTGAATAGTCAAGATGGCGGTCCACGGAATAATAGACGCCCTAGATTTGTGGTGCTACAGAAGGATGCTGCGAATACCCTGGACAGTACCCGCCCGCACCAACAAATTCATCTTGAGACAGATTAGCCTCTAAAACTGGAGACCATGGAGAAACTCATTATCGAAGGGCAAGTTGCTGTCCCAAGACCAAGAGGATGCTCCCCGACGCAATGAGAAGATCAAATGAAAAACTTACATCAGTCTATTAATCTTGGAGAACAATCCAACAAGAACTTAATGCATGATGACACCATACCCTTTCGTAGATTTGGATCGAGAGAGAGAAACAGTTCTACCTCTTCCGCCTAAGTGCTTTACTACCTTGGTAAATTCAATAGAAAGATACTGAGACCGTTTATTTGCAGAATTCATTATTCCACTTTATGAGCATAGGAACGCATAGTAAGTAGGCAACCGTTGATCCGCCAGGCGCATTCATCAGTCGCTAGATGGTGTGAGAGAATTTGTTCATTTTTTGTACAAGTTGTAATTACAAATTGCGGTATACGATTTTGCCGACAGAGACTTAGGATTCACTGTTATCTTGTCTTTTGTTACGATTTGAGCAATTTACTGTTTTACAACATTCTCTTATATTACAATTTAAGCTTTTTTAAGGTGGATGCAGAACCACTTTTGGTATTTTAGTTTTACCGTCCCTTTTAAAGGAGTATTGCCTTACACTGGTAAAATGTGTTAAGATAAGTACCTTAGCTCAAACAACAGTGATGAGTGACAGAACTCAACAGAACTGACGGATACAGTTGATAGACGGCAGAACGCATGGTTACCGGTCAGCGCAGGCAACGTCTTGGCGCTACAGTCCGTGTGAAACAAAATCTAGTGGGATAAAATTGCCTGGTCTATAAAGTTCTCTAATTTATTCTATCAAACTGGGTGGTCACACCGTCAAACTTGCTGTATACAACTGTTTGAATCAGCTGTTATTAGTGAGGTTATGGTTTGCTGCCAAGGCGCGAGTTGTTAATTGTTAATATATATTTTTGTTGAAAAATGGAAGAACAAGTCATCATCTTTTTATTAGTAGGTTTAGGTCTAGCGGTGTATAATAAGAAACAGCGAAAATCTAGGAAAATGTGGGCCCGTAAGTGGTCACAATGGCGTGATCAAGAACGAATGGTAGGTACACAAAGACTTAAACTCTGATGATGATAATATATTTATAAATGATTTGAGGCGGGGCGAATGAATGTTTATAAAACTTTTAAATATAGTCACAAATACAATTTCAAAAACCGACACACTGCGGAGATTCACGTCAAACAGTTACACGGAAATTAGAGTATGTCCTATTTTTAGAGATGTTTCACAAATACCATTGGTGACGTCATAAATACGTTATCATTGCTGTATGACAAACAAATTTAATGCAACAAAATAATCGTGTGACCTATGCTTAAAACTGCACTTAGTGTGGTAGTAAAATATTATCAGCTTACACTAAGAGGAAGAAGAAGATACAGGTTATCTATACAAATTTAATGGCTATTTTCAAGCTTTTCTTTTTCCAATTCTTTAGGACAACTCTTAGACCATATTTTTTCTCAATAAAACTATATAATAATCGATATAAATGTATGTATGTAATGTATATCTATTTTTTTTAAATATTTTCATAACTGAACGAGCATGCAATGGTTTATGCTGTACTTGTAGCCTTTATTTCTTTAGTTCCAAGTCTTATACAGTCTTTCTTTGAGAACCGGTTTTCGTTGTTCTTGCTTATCAGAAAAACGCAAGCATCGCAATATTACTAAAAATCTATCACAGACCATTTTTTTCTTAAAGCATCTAATACTGAGCAGTGGGAGATGTTTCCAATAATCCAATATTAATTTTTATCATTGTATGCTAAAGTTATTTTACAATTATAAAATGTCTCCTGCCACCAAAGGCGCCCAAAGAAATCATAACTCTATAATAAAGCAGAACACGTCCCAAGGTCAAATAAATCAACTCCTGGTCTATGAGCATAGGTATTGGGGGCGTGGTCTTGATATTTTCTAAGAGCCAGTAATATGGAAGGAGAGAACAATTAATGCTCTTGTTAGGGCCTACACACATTTTTTACATTACACAGGAATGTTTGTACTATGTACACATAAATATTAAATCTGCAAATAACCTAAATTCGGAGCTTTGTACAAAAATATGGTTATAAACTTTTTGCAAGTGGACTTTACTACCTCTAGGAAGAAAAGGCGTCGTGCATCACGTGACCACAATTCGAGGTTGGAGGTAATTGTGGGCGTTGTCTTGATATTAGCAGCGTTGCCAGACCTGGTACAATTCTACGAATCTGGTACATTCTGAAACCGTTACTGCAAAAGTATATTTTTTAAAATATTTCTGGTACATTTTCATCCTCATTTATTAGATTAGACGAAACTGTCAAAAATAAATTAGCAGATCAGCCAGGCAAAGCGGAATTGGCAGACAAAATACGTCTTATTTATTTCGTACAGTATCCTCACTTAATAATACAGTATCCTCATTTAATACTAAGAAACTGGAAACTGCAAGTAAAGCAAGAGAAAAAATTTTCGCAGAAGTGTATTATAAATAAACATTAATACTACAAACATAGTGTTTAGTATTATGTTGTTTTCCGTTAATTATTGTACAATATTTTGAGAACGTCTGACAACACTGTTACTACACGCACAAGGAGGCTGTGACATCATCATTGTTGTTGACGCCATTAGCTGCTTTCTCGTTTACGTGCAATTTGTTTGCGTTATTAAACTGTAAAAGGCTTTACGCAAAACTTCCCTCGTCGTTTGTCGTTTACGTTTGTGATGGCAGAATATTGTTACGGTGGGTACAAGACGTGTGCATCGCCTTTGTGCAATAAAAGTGCAATCGTAAATGCAGAAGTTTGCTATTTTCGGTTCCCAAAAGACTGGCGAAGGTAAGTTGTTATATTGGAGCGTTATTATATAGTACCTTTGTATATTTATTTATGTATGCACGTATATAAATCCCGGAAACACTAAAAAAGGCTATTTTTTAAGATGTTTAATCTGGATTAAAAACTGCGGGTTGGAAGAATCCAAAGAAACTTCCTGTATAAATTGGTACGATTATAGACTGTGTAGCGCACATTTTGAAGAATCAATGTTCTCCAGTCTGCTTAAAAATCGCCTGAAGAAAACAGCAATTCCAACATTGTTTGGTGATTTAAATTCAGGTTTGTACATATTCAATACTGTTATATATCGTTTACCATAATAAACAATTAGCAAATTGACCATCGATTTATCGTTTAATATAAAATAATTTTAGGTGCTTTATGTCGATTGTTAATCACATCATATTTTACAGGTGCGTTATTTGATACGAATGCAACACCTTCTTTTCTTAGATCGTCTAATCCTGCAAATGTTTCTGCAGGGTTCGAACCCCTACCATCAACATCTACGGCCGAGGTTTCTAAACATGTGAGTTGTTCTTCAGGTAATAACGAATAGTCATAAAATATTGTTGTTTGTTAATCACATAATATTTTACAGGTGCGTTATTTGAAACGAATACAACACCTACTATTCTTAGATCTTCTAATCCTGCAAATGTTTTTGCACGTTTCGAACCCCTGCCATCAACATCTACTGCCGAGGTTTGTAAACATTTGTATGTAAAGCCTCTATGACACGACGCTACATTTTACGCATTTTATAAAAAAAATATTAAGCATTGTTTCATACAGAAAATTGACTGCTACATTTTGCGCTGACTTTTCATGTAGAGTCGTGTGCAAATTAATCTGGGACAATGGTTTTTTTTATATGTAAATTGAGTTAAGATTTGAAGCATATCTCCATGGATTTCCTGCTATCAGAAAGAGTTACTTTAAATTTTGACACGTAAATGAAAATGTAGGTCTTTCTGGTAGCAGAAAATCCATGGAGATATTCTTCTATTCTCAATTCAACCTACATATGAAAAAACCATTGTCCCAGATTTATTTGCATACGACTGTACATTATTTAGAAGTTGTTCTACATTTTCTGGTAAATATGCGTGTAAAAATGTGCAGAAGTATCGTAATCAAACTAAACTGCAGAGCATGACGCGAAATGAAAACATAACCTGCATTTTATTAGCATTGTTTAACTTCCTGATTAATAATTAATACATAGCAGCTGGCTGAGGTTAATGTTAAAACATGTTAAGGACGAATTAGCAGCTATTTACAGTTGAAACGCCTTCCTGCGGTGAAAGAACTGGTCAAAATTGTGAGGTAGAAATATATTTCAGCACTTAGTGCCTTCTTCAGTCTACATATATAAACAGGTTAAAAAAACAACACGTTAAAATCTTGCATATTTATAAAAAGACAGTTTTTACGGTGAAAATATCATTTTCCTCCTTACTTATGTATTAAAATCGTTGATTAAGAAAACACAAAGAGGCGACTGCTAAAAAGAAATGATTATCTGGTGTTTTAATTAAAGATCAAAAGGAAAATTCTAGGAGTTTAAGAACGAGGACTATTTATCAGGCACCATGTTGACGAAATTCAGTGAAAAAGTGTAGATAATAAAATTAATTAATTACTATGCACATCTACAGTTATTTAGTAAAATAATTTTAAAAATTCGTTATGATTGTAAAACAGTGTGTCTCCATTTTGGTTTTCGTAAAACAGGCAAAAATTAACTAAATGTAGCTTTGATTTATGGGGAATTTAATTCAGAAACATAGTAATTAAAAGCAAAAGTTTTTGTTAGTACGTCTTGCAATACAAAGTTTCGTGCAGCGACATTCGTGATTAATGTGATACTCTAAACCTAGCCTCAGAAAATAGCTAACAAACATGTTTGGCTAATTATAAGATCTCTGTAAACGGAAGTTGTGTCAGTGTATCACACCAGATTTTTTTTGACGAGTTAATTGTAAAACATTTGCAAAGTTGGTAGCACTAATTGCCAAATAACTAATTTCGCGTTTATTTTGCTGTCAAATTCTATATGCGGAAGTATATGAGATTTTATTTTATTAATTTATTGTCAGTAATAATACCACGAGGCGACTGAATTATCAAAAATACTTCTGCTTTCTCACGAAACGGGTTGCTTAGAAACATCACGAGCCGAAGGGCGAGTGGTGTTTCTACAAAGCAATCCGTTGAGTTTGTAAGCAAAAGTATTTGATAATTCTTAAAGTCGTCGAGTGAGTATTTGATTAAATTATACCATGAATATCAATAAGGGAATTACACTAAAAATGTATTTTTCGACGACTGACATCGAAATTAGATTTTTCTCACTGTCATTTGACAACAGAAAGTTGACATTTGCCGCTGAGCGTGCGTTTTCATCACTTTGCTGCTCGCCGAGCGTTTTGGGTTTCCGTGTGAACAAAATAGGTAGCCACGTTCGAATGTTTCCTTGAAAATGCCCATCATTTGTTGAAATAATCGCGTCACATGTCATAGACTGCGCGAGTAATGTTAACTTGATTGTCATTTAATTTTTGCGATAAAATGAAATCTGACATTTTCCTTTAATAATATGCTCAGTCATCGAAAAAATAGTATGTATGTTCCGAGCTAAAAGTGCGCTTGCCGCTTTTGCATGATTGCTGCTTTCGACTTCGTCTCAACCAGCAATATTCATGCGCAAGCGGCAAGAATGCACTTTCAGCTCTTAACATACAATATACAATTAATGCGTATCCTAAAAAATTTGTTGGAAATGGCATGACATTGACAGCTGACAGCTCAAAATTGAAAACACCAAAACGATAACACCACAGTGTTTTCACTTATTAATACGTGGCCTGAATAGGGATTTTGTGCATTATGAATGGTATAATCACATATAATCTCATAAGAGCATTAATTCTTTCTGGAAATTTTTTCATATTAATTTGGACGTTGTTGAAATGCACGAAAAGTAAAAAATAATTTCCGGATATGAATTAATGCTCGAATGCAGATTCGGTAAGAAAATCGTAACGACACAAACCCTCACAGTTAGGTTGGTCTACCTATAGGATAGTATCTATTACTAATAAAATTGTGGCTTTCGATAGCCTAAATCTGTCTATAAATTCCATATCATCCCACATTTCCAAATGAATTCTATTACACGAAATACTTTTGGTCTACGAGACATTTCAATAATACGTAGTATATTTCATTACGAGTCTGGAAAAATCCATTTCTGGGTGTATAATGATTATAATGAACGATATTTTTTATTATACTTATCTAAAAACAACGTAGGAAAGGTATTTTCAAAGTAATAATAATACATCGTAAAAACAGTACCAAACATGATTAACATTTCAATAGCAACGATTTATTTCTTATTAATTTAGGGCACGGAAAAAAAGCGGACATCGGGAAAAGTTCTGAAAAAGCCACATTTACGTCATTGCAAAAACAGATGAAAACAAGGTGTTTTCAGAGAAGTAAAATGAAAAACTTATTACATCTTCATCATCAGTTAGAGTCCGCCCAACCTAAGATAGGGACAGGCACGTCATCATTGCCAGGGTGCGCAGTGGTTTGGCGATTATCCCGATGGGCAATGGTTACTTAGCAACGGCACGTTTTTAAATACGCGTCCTGTTACCAGGGGGTTTAGTAGTTGATAGGATACGCGATGAGTTCACTTGTATCCGTGTACGCCACTGCCAATTCTTGAGGCGCGTGACGTAACAAAAATCCGCGCAGCCGAACTGTGACGTGCCTGTCCCTATCTTATGTTGAGAGGACTCTAAGAGATCATCAAATATCTAAAATATATTATCCATATCAAATAAATATAAATTTCCACAAAAATAAACACTTTTAATGATGATGTGAGGTTACGACATCGCTGTTTTACTGCACACATAAGCATTAAACTTTAGTATTAATGGTTTAAACGATACCCTAGCTTGGTTTAAATTTACTTAAGATTGTAATACGCTATTGGTAGCTAATCTACAGTTTAAACTCTACTGTGTGGTTTAAACTATGATTGTAATACCGGCCCTAAATACCTTCAGATAAATTCTTTAACCTAACCTCAGAAAATAGCTAACAAACATGTTTGGCTAATTATAAGATTACTGTAAACGGAAGTTGTGTCAGTGTATCACACCACATTTGTTTTGACGAGTTAATTGTAAATTATTTGCGTTGTACTTCTCAGGTTCTGACATTCAATGATTCTGAAGAAGTAAACCCTTCACAGCCGGCTGATTAACGATGAATTACATGAACAGTTGTTATTTATTTTTTGTTTTGTTTCTTCTATTATAGCGACATTTTGAAGATTACGTAAGAAATACACAAAACCGTGAGCTATTGCAGGATCTGCCAGAAGATACACTTGCTTTCATGGATGTTAACCCTTCACAGCCGACTGATTTTCAGGTATGTTGATCAACGATTAACTACACCAACAATAATTACTTAATGCAACAATTTGTTTCTTTTATTATAGCGTCATTTTGAAGATTGTGAGCTATTGCAGGATCTGGCAGAAGATACACTTGGTTTCATGGACGTACAGTGCAAGCATTGCGGGGCCTTACATTTTGCAGCAGAGGTAAGGGGTCGTCGCAGGGAAGAATTCAACGACTGCTGTAATTTTGGCAATGTGAAGCTCCCAGACCTGCAGTTATATCCCAAACAACTGGAACATCTTTTGAATGGAACTGATTCTCGCTCAAACAATTTTCGCAAGTACATTAGGAATTACAACAGCAGTTTGGCTATGGCATCAATGGGTGCAAATATAGTTGCTCCTCGTGGAAATGGTCCATACTGTTTTAAAATACATGGTCAAATATACCACAGAGTTGGTCCGTTGTACCCTGATGTCGGTAATAAACCTGCATACGGGCAAATATATATATTAGATTCTGAAATGGCGACTACTGAAAGGTTAAGTAATTCAACAAATTCTGGTTGCATTGCATCAATAATGTGTCAGTTAGGTGATATTTTATCTAATATAAATCCATACGTTGCTTCATTGCGTATGATGAAAGAAGTAATCGAGGAAGAAGAAAGACTAGCTCTCCTAGAAAATAGATCAACTCCATCAGTCAGAATGTTTTTTGATGTATCAAAAACAATGGACCAAAGGCGATATAATGCACCAACTGCTGCTAATGAAATTGCTGCTGTATTCGTAGGTGAAGATGGTGAGGTACCGTTGACACGCAGTTTTACAGTTTTTGCAAGGGGGGGTGGTCTTCGACAAGTTTCTTACTTGGATAAAAGTTGTGATCCATTGACGTACCCTCTATTATTTCCTGGAGGTGATTTCGGATGGCATTTAGACCTCTGCAAGCAGGGATCTCTTAGAAAAAGGACTCGAGTTACGCAAAAAGAGTATTACTCATATCGATTAGCAGTTCGGGAAAGGTTTTCGGCAATTCACCATTCAGGAAAACTGTTTCAACAATATGTTGTTGATTCATATGTGAAACTGGAACAGAATCGGTTGAATTATGAAAGAACTCATCAAAAGGAGTTACGTGCAGAC
>CALNHX010013085.1:0-20213 GCA_940337035.1 Agriotes lineatus
TTTTATTCGCGGTTTTCGCGGTTTTAATTTTAATTCGCGGATTGATCTAATTAATTTTCGCGGTTTGATCTGATTAATCACATATGAAGTTTGATATGTAATTTACATATGTGCTACTCATTAAATTACGCATTAGCTTCCGATTAAATTACGCATTAGATTTTTTATTTTCTTCCGGAATTACGCGGCGGCCATTTTTAATTTTCGCGGGAATATTTGAAATTTGAATTTTTCCGATTTTTTGAATTTAAATCACCCGGGTGTCGGCCATCTTGGTTTTCTGGCGCGAATATTTGAATTTAAATTTTCAGATTTTTTTTCTAAGTTCAATTTTTTGATTTTAAACTTCCCGGGGTGTCGGCCATCTTGGTTTTCTGCGTGCGCACTTCTCACGGCTGTCGTTTTTAATTTTCGCTGAAATATTTGAATTTCAAACTGATAGATCTATCTCGCTCTTCTGCCCCTTGGTTGTCTCTCTCTTGCATTCACAGAAGGACTATTTATATTTAAAAAAGCTATTTGCGTCGGGCCCCAAGTGGGATTCGAACCCTAGTTTTCTGGCCAGCAGCCTTAGGACCCTACCGCTGAGCTATCGAGGCCTGTTGAATATAAAGGATTTGAACAAAACGTCATTTCACAGCTCTGCCATCACGTCGCTCGAATTTTAAACAACTTATTTTTTCGAAAATTTAAATTTTAAGAACTGAAATGTGCAGCTTGATGTGATTAAAGGTAGATGCAATTTTTTTTAAATTGATTTCGCGCGTGATTTCGTCATAATTAATTATTTTATTTTTATCGTTAGGCCCGGTATTACAAACAGCCAGTGAAAGTTTGCACTTCGGATTCTGCGAATATAGTCCTGAAATAGTTTAAAAATATACTCAAAAATTAATTACTTATTTTATATAGCGAGATCGTAATTACGCGGCGGTTATTTTCAATTTTCAACATAAAATGTGTAATTATTCGCAATGGTTTTTGCCCCGGACGCGTTTTCAGTTAACTTGATTGTTAGCACAGACAATGGAATTTGCTATGATATCACCGACTCTGCAGAACTTTCTATTTCGTCATCCTCAAATGGCCTAACAGGTCGTTGCCTGTCGGTCACAATTATATATATCAGCAATAACATGAACAAGAAGATATACGTATTGCTTGAGTAAGAAAGAGATAAACATAGTAGCAAGTATTGGAGAAGGCTTGACTAATTTTAATTATGACATTTGCCAACTAAACATGCCTACTAATATAATTTTTTGTATGGCTATCTTTTTCTTACTCATATAGGTAAGAAAGGGTGGTGCGTTGCTTTCAGCTACCGTGTTCAGAAGATATCCGAGTCTTATTGTATAAGAATGGTTGTCCTCCATAAATTTGAATAAAAACAGACAATTTCGTTGAAAAAAAATAGCTTTTCAATATCGTTTGCAAATAAAACAAGGGATACTTGTAAAAATATAAGTCAAACCATTTTTCTTGTAAAAAAATTACGAAAAGACGCATGTGTTGACGACAAATTAAAATAAATTTGAATAAAAGCACGCAAAATTACGAAAATACGTATGTGTTGACTCCCAAAGTAACAAAAATTTGAATAAAAACGCACAATTTCGTTGAAAATCTTTACAAAGCGACTTTATAGTACCGAAAAAATGATGTAAACACAGTTTTTAAGAGTTATTTCTAAGCATAATTTTGCAAACGTTTAACAAATAAACCGTAATTTTTTAAAGTACATCACACAATTAGGAAATCGTACCTCAATTTATATGAATTTTCGATACTTTGTATGTGAAAAATAGCTTCAAATACTAATATTTGAATAAAAACATGCAATTTCCAAAGCATTTCGTTTAAAATTTTAGAAAATCGACATCATCTCCCATGAAAATTTATAAAAATCGGCATCTTGTCACATTAAATTCTGCAAAAACGACAAAAAACAATATTTTTATACAACTTTCATTGAAAAAATAGTAAAATTTTACCAAAATACGTCTGTGTGGACGACAAATTGAAATAAATTTAATAAAAGCACGCAAAAATTACGAAAAGACGTATGTGTTGACGACAAATTAAAATAAATTTGAATAAAACACGCAATTTCATTGAAAAATCTACTACCACCTACATTTCGATAAACCAAAACTTCAGTTATGTGGGCTCTTTGTGCATTTTTATTACAAAAATTCTTGTACAATTTAGTAAATATGCATGTGATGACGACAAATTAACTCAAAAGTGAACAAAAATCACACAATCATACAGCATCTCACATAAATTTTCACAAAAATCGACATCATGTCACATAAATTATACAAAAACTGTCATCATATCACTTGAAAATATACAAAAAACGACATTTTCATTCAACACACGATGAAAATTGAACAAAAATCACGCAATCATACAGCATCTCACATAAATTTTCACAAAAATCGACATCATGTCACATAAATTATACAAAAACTGTCATCATGTCACTTGAAATTATACAAAAAACGACATCTTTATTCAACACACGATGAAAATTAAACAAAAATCACGCAATCACACATCATCTCACATAAATTTACACAAAAATCGACATCATGTCACATAAATTATACAAAAACTGCCATCATGTCACTTGAAATTATACAAAAAACGACATTTTTACTAAACACACGACGAAAATTGAACAAAAATCACGCAATTACACGCCATCTCACATAAATTTTTACAAAAATCGACATCATGTTACATAAACTATGCATAATTTTGCAAATGTTTTACACATTTTATAAAATGCATGGCTCAAAATTAAAAGAAATAGCAATTTCGTTGAAAAAATCTTTTACCACAAGCATTTCGATAAACAAAATTAACATAAACTTGAATAAAACACACAATTTCGTTGAAAAATTTGCAAATGGTTTACACTTTTTTATAAAATGTATCGCACAAAATTAAAAGAAATCACAATTTTCTAAATTATATCACGCCATTATGAAGTCGTAGATTGATTTTTTGAAATTTTACACTTTGTAACTGTAAAATAACTTCAAATACTAATATTTTAGCTTTAGATTTTGTAATTATTGCAGATTCGAGAAAAAACAAAAGCAGAGTAGAAATAAAAAACACAAACACTTTGTAATAAACAAATATATTGTTATTTCGTATAATACTTAATAATATAAATATAAATGTACAGCTGAATGTCTTATTTTCTAAAAATTCGCTAGCAATTTACAAAACTGTAGTTTGAGGTGCACAACATTTCAAATTAAAAAGGCTGCAAATAATAAAATCAGAATTTCATTGTGTCATTTTAAAGTTTAAGATGCACCCAATCTAGAATTCCCTTCGTTTTTGGTGTTGATGACTTCTGCCTTAGAGGCATTTTGTTAACGGCCCTATTTTTGAGGCGTTTCCTTATCTGCGTTCTTCTGACTGAATCTTTTTGATGTGGACTTGGATGAGTAGCTGGTGTTTTTAATTTATATTCTAAATCGGACTCGCAGTTATCAGTTTCCATTTCGGTTTTTCCTGTAGTACCAGTCGGGGTTGGCTTCTTTTGCTGTTTAGGTTTAGCTAGCAGCACATTAGCAACGTTAAGGTCTTTGATGTAATCAGCAAACTGTAGGCGTCCGGGTGGATTAATAGTTTTTCGAGGCCGCAGAGTGTCGTGAATTAAATCAACTATGTTAGACGCCGGTAAAATTTCACCCTTTATAGTAACGGTACCCTTGTGATCCCAGCTCACATCGCTTGAGGTACTCAAAATGCGTAGGAAAACTTCAGCTTTTTTCTTAAAATTTTTGGGAAGTGTAGATAAAATAACGGCATTTGATAGGCTGTCACTGGTTGTTTCAATAGGTATTTTGATTGGCTGCCGCGCCTGGTTTGTGAAATGAAGGAATCGTTGTAATACTTGATTGTACTGGATCCATTTATCGTGATCAGTTAATTTGCACTTTAAAACTTTTTGCATTTCGTCATCAAGCTGTGATAATATATTTTTCTCCGCATCATCGCCAGACTTAAGACGTTGGACAAATTCCGGCGATATAATCAACATCTTCCGCTCTTTGTCCATTTTAGTCGAAAAGGAGCTCAGTCGTTTGTTCTAGTAGAGCCGTCGTGAATAAACTAGCTTAAAATCAAGACTTTCATAATAAATATATAAAAAAAATATGACAGGTACGGGAATCGAACCCGTATTCTCTCTAGAGATCAGAGCTTGAATCTGACGCCTTAACCATTCGGCCAACCTGCCTCCCTATATAAACGAGCACTCTCTGCATAATTAAGAAAACATATAGTTTAAAAAGCCTTCTACATGCAATTTCATAGAATATTTCATATAAATTAAGCCATGTACAAATTTCTAAATCAGGTTTTGATATATATTTTATCGAAAGAGTTGACCTACAGCTGCCATTTTATTATTTGTCATGATGCGTCATCGTTGAATTTACAAAAGCCAACCTGTCTGCCATGTGACGCACGCAGTGTTTTCATACCTTTTTATTTAAAATTTTATAAAACCAGAGGTCCAAACTGCTGCCGCATCAGGTAACAGCATACAATGGTTTAAAACGTGTTAGTGCGGCAGCAGTCGGGCCTCTGGTTTTATAGAATTTTAAAATAAAAAGGGATTGCGTACGTCACATCGCAGACAGGATGGCACTTGTAAAATTCAGCGATGACGCATC
Organism: Agriotes lineatus; assembly: GCA_940337035.1. Lineage (NCBI taxonomy): Eukaryota > Metazoa > Arthropoda > Insecta > Coleoptera > Elateridae > Agriotes > Agriotes lineatus. The sequence continues at coordinate 4,707 of CALNHX010013085.1, forward strand.
ACGACAAATAATAAAATGGCAGCTGTAGGTCAACTCTTTAGATAAAATATATATCAAAACCGATTTAGAAATTTGTACATGGCTTAATTTATATGAAATATTGTATGAAATTGCATGTAGAAGGCTTTTTAAACTATATGTTTTCTTAATTATGCAGAGAGTGCTCGTTTATATAGGGAGGCAGGTTGGCCGAATGGTTAAGGCGTCAGATTCAAGCTCTGATCTATAGAGAGAATACGGGTTCGATTCCCGTACCTGTCATATTTTTTTTATATATTTATTATGAATAGTCTTGATTTTAAGCTAGTTTATTCACGACGGCTATACTAGAACAAACGACTGAGCTCCTTTTCGACTAAAATGGACAAAGAGCGGAAGATGTTGATTGTATCGCCGGAATTTGACCAACGTCTTAAGTCTGGCGATGATGCGGAGAAAAATATATTATCACAGCTTGATGACGAAATGCAAAAAGTTTTAAAGTCCAAATTAACTGATCACGATAAATGGATCCAGTACAATCAAGTATTACAACGATTCCTTCATTTCACAAACCAGGCGCGGCAGCCAATCAAAATACCTATTGAAACAACCAGTGACAGCCTATCAAATGCCGTTATTTTATCTACACTTCCCAAAACTTTTAAGAAAAAAGCTGAAGTTTTCCTACGCATTTTGAGTACCTCAAGCGATGTGAGCTGGGATCACAAGGGTACCGTTACTATAAAGGGTGAAATTTTACCGGCGTCTAACATAGTTGATTTAATTCGCGACACTCTGCGGCCTCGAAAAACTATTAATCCACCCGGACGCCCACAGTTTGCTGATTACATCAAAGACCTTAACGTTGCTAATGTGCTGCTAGCTAAACCTAAACAGCAAAAGAAGCCAACCCCGACTGGTACTACAGGAAAAACCGAAATGGAAACTGATAACTGCGAGTCCGATTTAGAATATAAATTAAAAACACCAGCTACTCATCCAAGTCCACATCAAAAAGATTCAGTCAGAAGAACGCAGATAAGGAAACGCCTCCAAAATAGGGCCGTTAGCAAAACGCCTCTAAGGCAGAAGTCATCAACACCAAAAACGAAGGGAATTCTAGATTGGGTGCATCTTAAACTTTAAAATAACACAATGAAATTCTGATTTTATTATTTGCAGCCTTTTTAATTTGAAATGTTGTGCACCTCAAACTACAGTTTTGTAAATTGCTAGCGAATTTTTAGAAAATAAGACATTCAGCTGTACATTTATATTTATACTATTAAGTATTATACGAAATAAGAACAATATATTTGTTTATTACAAAGTGTTTGTGTTTTTTATTTCTACTCTGCTTTTGTTTTTTCTCGAATCTGCAATAATTACAAAATCTAAAGCTAAAATATTAGTATTTGAAGTTATTTTACAGTTACAAAGTGTAAAATTTCAAAAAATCAATCTACGATTTCATAATGGCGTGATATAATTTAGAAAATTGTGATTTCTTTTAATTTTGTGCGATACATTTTATAAAAAAGTGTAAAACATTTGCAAATTTTTCAACGAAATTGTGTGTTTTATTCAAGTTTATGTTAATTTTGTTTATCGAAATGCTTGTGGTAAAAGATTTTTTCAACGAAATTGCTATTTCTTTTAATTTTGAGCCATGCATTTTATAAAAAGTGTAAAACATTTGCAAAATTATGCATAGTTTATGTAACATGATGTCGATTTTTGTGAAAATTTATGTGGGATGGCGTGTATTGCGTGATTTTTGTTCAATTTTCATCGTGTGTTGAATAAAATATCGTTTTTTGTATAATTTCAAGTGATATGATGTCAGTTTTTGTATAATTTATCTGACATGATGTCGATTTTTGTGTAAATTTATGTGATATGATGTGTGATTGCGTGATTTTTGTTCAATTTTCATCGTGTGTTGAATAAAAATATCGTATTTTGTATAATTTCAAGTGACGTGATGACAGCTTTTGTATAATTTATGTGACATGATGTCGATATTTGTGAAAATTTATGTGAGATGATGTGGAACAGAACGTTTTTCAGCGAAAGTGCGTGAATTTTGCTTCTAGAAATGCTTGTGGTAGAAGATTTTTTCAATTAAAGTTGTATAAAAATATTGTTTTTGTCGTTTTTGGTTAGAACTTTTTCAGCGAAATTGTGTTTTTATTCAAATCTTACTAAAATTGCTGCAGAAATTGCTGTTTTTTATTCAAATCTTGCTAAAATTGCAACAAGTTAGAGAAAAAAGTGTAAAACATTTGCAAAATTATGCATAGTTTATGTTACATGATGTCGATTTTTGTAAAAATTTATGTGAGATGGCGTGTAATTGCGTGATTTTTGTTCAATTTTCGTCGTGTGTTTAGTAAAAATGTCGTTTTTTGTATAATTTCAAGTGACATGATGGCAGTTTTTGTATAATTTATGTGACATGATGTCGATTTTTGTGTAAATTTATGTGAGATGATGTGTGATTGCGTGATTTTTGTTCAATTTTCATCGTGTGTTGAATAAAGATGTCGTTTTTTGTATAATTTCAAGTGACATGATGACAGTTTTTGTATAATTTATGTGACATGATGTCGATTTTTGTGAAAATTTATGTGAGATGCTGTATGATTGCGTGATTTTTGTTCAATTTTCATCGTGTGTTGAATGAAAATGTCGTTTTTTGTGAAATTTCAAGTGATATGATGACAGTTTTTGTATAATTTATGTGACATGATGTCGATTTTTGTGAAAATTTATGTGAGATGCTGTATGATTGCGTGATTTTTGTTCACTTTTGAGTTGATTTGTCGTCATCACATGCATATTTAGTAAATTGTACAAGAATTTTTGTAATAAAAATGCACAAAGAGCCCACATAACTGAAGTTTTGGTTTATCGAAATGTAGGTGGTAGTAGATTTTTCAATGAAATTGCGTGTTTTATTCAAATTTATTTTAATTTGTCGTCAACACATACGTCTTTTCGTAATTTTTGCGTGCTTTTATTCAAATTTATTTCAATTTGTCGTCAACACAGACGTATTTTCGTAAAATTTTACTATTTTTTCAATGAAAGTTGTATAAAAATATTGTTTTTTGTCGTTTTTGCAGAATTTAATGTGACAAGATGCCGATTTTTATAAATTTTCATGGGAGATGATGTCGATTTTCTAAAATTTTAAACGAAATGCTTTGGAAATTGCATGTTTTTATTCAAATATTAGTATTTGAAGCTATTTTTCACATACAAAGTATCGAAAATTCATATAAATTGAGGTACGATTTCATAATTGTGTGATGAACTTTAAAAAATTACGGTTTATTTGTTAAACGTTTGCAAAATTATGCTTAGAAATAACTCTTAAAAACTGTGTTTACATCATTTTTTCGGTACTATAAAGTCGCTTTGTAAAGATTTTCAACGAAATTGTGCGTTTTTATTCAAATTTTTGTTACTTTGGGAGTCAACACATACGTATTTTCGTAATTTTGCGTGCTTTTATTCAAATTTATTTTAATTTGTCGTCAACACATGCGTCTTTTCGTAAATTTTTTACAAGAAAAATGGTTTGACTTATATTTTTACAAGTATCCCTTGTTACTTCCTTTTACTACTATAAAGGAAGTATTGGATTCACCCCAAAAATTCGAAATTGAGTTTTCAACCGATCTTCACGTTTTAGAGTCCCCTGATCCCAAAAAACATATTTTTTTTCATTGGTCTGTCTGTCTGTCTGTCTGTCTGTGTGTCTGTGTGTCTGTGAACAGAATATCTCAAAAACGAAAAGAGGTATGGCATTGAAACTTCATATATAAGTTTTGTGTACTATGTAGATGAGACAGCAAGCTTTTGAAGAAAATCGCATAACCGGAAGTAGGTGTTTACTCTTGTGATTTTTCAGTTTTTTTCGAATTTTTCAAAAACGGCTCTAACGATTTTTTTTAAATTTTACATTTTTCTTACATTTTTAATGTGTATTGATGTGAGATAGGTGATTTTCGAGTTGAATACTTCTAAAGTGGGTTTCTTTTGTTTTTTTTCAATTTTTTTTATTAACTCCTATTTTAAATAAAACACCCGGTATATTATTACATTTTTGAATTCACCTTAAAATTCTAGAAAAAATTTGTCTCTTCAACTAACACTCGATTTTGTACCGTTTTTGTAGAATTTGTAATTTTTGAAAATTTTTAACAAATGGTTAAAAATAAAAAGTGAAATTTTTGACTAATTATAAGGTCACTGTAAAAGGAAGTTGTGTGAGTGTATCACACCAGATTTTTTTATTTGTAAACGATATTGAAAAGCTATTTTTTTTCAACGAAATTGTCTGTTTTTATTCAAATTTATGGGGGACAACCATTCTTATACAATAAGACTCGGATATCTTTGGAACACGGTAGCTGAAAGCAACGCACCACCCTTTCTTACCTATATGATTAAGAAAAAGATAGCCATACAAAAAATTATATTAGTAGGCATGTTTAGTTGGCAAATGTCATAATTAAAATTAGTCAAGCCTTCTCCAATACTTGCTACTATGTTTATCTCTTTCTTACTCAAGCAATACGTATATCTTCTTGTTCATGTTAATGCGATATATATAATTGTGACCGACAGGCAACGACCTGTTAGGCCATTTGAGGATGACGAAATAGAAAGTTCTGCAGAGTCGGTGATATCATAGCAAATTCCATTGTCTGTGCTAACAATCAAGTTAACTGAAAAGGCGTCCGGGGCAAAACCATTGCGAATAATTACACATTTTATGTTGAAAATTGAAAATAACCGCCGCGTAATTATGATCTCGCTATATAAAATAGGTAATTAATTTTTGAGTATATTTTTAAACTATTTCAGGACTATATTCGCAGAATCCGAAGTGCAAACTTTCACTGGCTGTTTGTAATACCGGGCCTAACGATACAAATAAAATAATTAATTATGACGAAATCACGCGCGAAATCAATTTTTTAAAAATTGCATCTACCTTTAATCACATCAAGCTGCACATTTCAGTTCTTAAAATTTAAATTTTCGAAAAAATAAGTTGTTTAAAATTCGAGCGGCGTGACGGCCGAGCTGTGAAATGACGTTTTGTTCAAATCCTTTATATTCAACAGGCCTCGATAGCTCAGCGGTAGGGTCCTAAGGCTGCTGGCCAGAAAACTAGGGTTCGAATCCCACTTGGGGCCCGACGCAAATAGCTTTTTTAAATATAAATAGTCCTTCTGTGAATGCAAGAGAGAGTCAACCAAGGGGCAGAAGAGCGAGATAGATCTATCAGTTTGAAATTCAAATATTTCAGCGAAAATTAAAAACGACAGCCGTGAGAAGTGCGCGCGCAGAAAACCAAGATGGCCAACACCCCGGGAAGTTTAAAATCAAAAAATTTAACTTGGAAAAAAAATCTGAAAATTTAAATTCAAATATTCGCGCCAGAAAACCAAGATGGCCGACACCCGGGAGATTTAAATTCAAAATTCAAAAAATTGAACTTAGAAAAAAAATCGGAAAAATTCAAATTTCAAATATTTCCGCGAAAATTAAAATGGCCGCCGCGTAATTCCGGAAGAAAATAAAAAAGCTAATGCGTAATTTAATCGGAAGCTAATGCGTAATTTAATCAGTAGCACATATGTAAATTACATATCAAACTTCATATGTGATTAATTAGATCAAACCGCGAAATTTAATTAGATCAATCCGCAAATTTAAATTAAAACCGCGAATCCGCGAATAAAGCGGTGTAAAAACACTGTTTTTTTTAGTTTTTCTAAAATTACTCGAAAACTATTCAATTTCGTAAACATTGAACCTATATGAAATGAAAGAGGATAAAATTTCCTATATTTTATATACTTGAGGTTTTTTTGCGACCAATCGTTCAACCGCGAGAGCGCCGCGAAGTTATAGTCAGTTAAATGGTAGAAAATAGAGGAATAGTTTTGGTGGAGTTTTGATATTTGGTTTCTATTTTTTTTTGGATCGCTGTACATGAATATCAGGTTTGCTAACAAGAATTTCTACCGGAAACACGTTTTTTAAGCAAAAAGCGGTGTAAAAACACTATTTTTTTAGTTTTTCTAAAATTACTCGAAAACTTTAATTTCGTAAACATTGAACCTATATGAAATGAAAGAGGATAAAATTTCCTATATTTTATGTGCGAGAGGTTTTTTCTCCGATCAGTCGTTCAGCCGCGAGAGCGCCGCGAGGTTAGGTGTTAAAAGGAAAAAAAAGGGAATTATCCCAGTTTATTTCAAAATAACTCGAAAACTATAAATTTTTCGTAAATCAAAAATGGTATATGAATTGAATCTTCATAAACGAAATTTAGCAAACCTGATATTCGCATACAGCGACCCAAAACACATATAGAAACCAAATATCACAACTCCAAAACTTTAGTAGATTTACGAATTTTGCTTGCGTGTGTTGTGTATTTTCCGCTCTACAGGGATTCAAACAGCTGTAAGAGAATGTAAGTCAAGATAAGTTCGACCCACTTGTTCGGCACTCAAGCATTGCCAAGCTTGAATCAGAAAGCTGGGCCATTTCTTCCACTTTCTGGATGAACTCACCTGTTTTTTCCGATTTAGACAGAAAAGTGTTGGCGCTTAGCAATTAACATCTTGATTTTGTTTACCGGATCGTAGCACAAATTTAAGGTCGAAAAGAACCGCCCTTCTCCACTGAGTGACCCGGTAATCGTTACAGCCTATCGTAACAGCATTGGGTAATCGATTCGAGAATTTCCCGAATTTGTGTCGTGCCAGTATCGTATCAAAGAGCTGGTCCGGTAACAAGCGGGCGTCTTGTCGTAAGTCGATTTCATAATGTAACAAACTGACGCTTTGTCGTAAAGACCATTTCATGTTGTAACAACACTCACTCCTTGGGATATCCTTATCATTCTTAATACTCGCAATTGGTTTCTGTTAGCCCTTACTGTTTCATAGCTATATTGGGATGGTTTTAACCTCACAATTTAGCTCTGTATACAGTGAGAAATATTGAACAAAGTCAATTAAAGCTCAGGGTTAAACTGTTTTATTTAATTGCAATCTAAACTAGTTGCAGTTATTAAATGCATTGGTAATGAGATGCAAGAAGCATAACTAGAGGAATAAAGGCACGCAGAAGAAAAACAGATCTCAGAGGGTTTAAATTTGAATTTTGAGTAAAATAATATCGTGATAGGTTTGAGCGTATTTAAAGCCAGACCAAATGAAATTAAATAACACAAAAGGTTGGTTATGTGCATACTGAATGAGCGTAAAGTTATTAATAAAAGTACGGATCAGTGAAAGCAAGCAAGATGAAAGGTAAATGAAATCGAAGCATGATAAAATATAAATTGCAAAGAGCAATAGAGAACGAGGGCAATTCAATTGAAGAACAAACAGGGACGTGTGTAAAATTGAACTCAAGTCCAGTGCATTTTAAAAATAAGTGTCATAGCAGAGTATTGATTATAAGAACGTTGTGTGTGACGAATAAGAACAATTTTTAGATATAAGAAAGAAAGACAATTTTTAGATTTAAGCAATTTTTAGAATTTAGAAAAATGTTATCAAATTTTATTCCGTTTATGCAAATTAATAACTAAAACTAATTTCCTATAAACGATATGAGATCGGTGTAACCTAGCAACGCAATTCTCTTTTGTCAATAGGGAAGAACAATTGCTGTAAAATTGAAAGCTTGGGGGTAAAATTTGGGCTCCCTAAAATTTATGTTTTAAAATAATAAAGGTTTGTTTCTAAGTTAAAAAATGTACCAGATTTATACAAATTACCGTGCAGCTGTGGTATTATTTGTAGTAGATTCCACAACATAAAATTATAAATTTCACCAACCCATCTTTGGCTATGAAACGGGAGCGATCACCTGAAAATTTCCAACTTCGACTACGTTCCAGTTGTGCTGCAGAAGCCCGGGGTCGCCATTCCTGAAGGTCAAGGAGGTGTGTACAAGCATCCCGAAGTAGCATGTGGGGCCAGAGAAGCGACTGCAAGCGAAGAAATCCAACGGCGTCACCTGCACCATCTCCGTGCCCTCATCGGCCAGATCTGAGGTAGGATTTCGCATGTTATTTGAGTGTTTGAGAGCTAGGAAAGCTAGTAAACTTGAAGAATACACATTCTGGAAGAGATTCATCCCATTTCCAAGCGTCCAGTACTGTCCCAGTTTCAATGATTTGCATGTTGTCAGCAAAAACTGCAGATTTTGCAAGAATCCCAAGCCATCACAGGAAGTGAGACAAATGAATTGCGGGCGTCGTTCACTTCACGGCTAAAACAAAATCGAGTCAGTTGTTGCTGGCGTTTCCTAGCAGAATTTCACTGTTAAATGTTCAAATAAAGGCTGTTGCACTAATCTGTGTCAAGTTGTGAGGTTATAAATAATTGGAACGTGTAGATCGAACGTACTAGAATCGCGCATGTGAGCTACTTTGAATCAAATTTTCTAAACATAATTTCAAAAGCTCGGATCTGAACTCACCTGAGAGGAGTTTTGTGTTTTGGCGGAGCTAGCCTAAATTATTATTGCAGTTCAATAAAATATAGAAAGGGGCAATTAACCATTTTATTTGAAAAGTAATAAATAAATTTTATTTTAATAAGCCTAAAATACTGACAGGCAAAGTTTAACAGAATAAAAATACCCAACGTCGGGGCAAAGGCGAATTTCTAATTTATTTAATTTGTCCTAAAACAGAAAACATTGGAGCCGCCGCAATATATCTTTTATCTTTTTTTAGTGACTAACAAGTTTACATAAAATAGGTAAAATAGTTGCCGCAATATATGTGGTAATTTGTTCCCTTGATTTCGTACAGCTGTTTCACCCAAATTTTGCTCAACTTTATCAGCATCTACTCCAGTGTATACATATTATAAAATCACATAAATGTTTCTCCATATCGACCCTCTCCCAAATTTTAAAACTTCTGTTGATGGGTTTTGGGGAATGTAGTGCTTGGAACTACCTTTATATTTTACCATGTTTGTTCCATTGTAGGCATATAGAATTTTTTATAATTAATTCTCAATTTTTCTATATAAGGCCTAATTTTATACAATTTGTCATATCCATTCTGACTCTTCTTCGGCATTACGTTGTTATTACTAAGATACAAATGCGATAATAAAAAGCTAAATCGATCCACACTCAATAAAGATGAAATATAATTATTTCTCAATGCAGTGTGAAGACCAGCAGTCACGGTAACTGGGTACGCTTTTTATGCCCAGTAGCATATTTATTGCTAGAAATACCTTTATTTCGTTCTAGTTTATAGGTTCAAATTTATTACCCTCACTGTGTTGCATATAAATTTGTTTAAAACAACGATGATGTCATCAATAATTTTTTAGTCAAAAAGTCATGAAAAGCATCAACATGCGATTCTACAGGGTGTTACAGAAATAAGTGCAAATATTTTAACCGGTAATAAAACTCGCTAAACTGAACAACATCGCCATTTATCATTTTTTCGAAATCGCCCTCAAAGCTGAGTTAAAATTAAAAACAATTTTACTCTAAAAATGCATACCCGCCTATAGAATAATATTTTAATTTAAACGCACAAAACACAAAAAAACATTATTGATATGCAAATCGACAAAAACTGTACTGATAAAATCTTTAGTTCACATCTGGTCACCAACGTACCTTATCAATTGAGGTAGGTAAGTTATTGACCGCATGTTTTTTGTGCAAAAACTTTGCAGTTTTAGACCCTGGACACACGTGGATTCTGTATGCGAGATACGGAATCCCAGATACAGAAAATACACGCGCTCAAATGGAGCTGTTCACACGGCATTCAGCGACGCATACAGTATCTGGCTGCAAATTTTCCTTATCTCTCCTTTTCCCAAATTCTGTATCTCGGATACCGATTTACCATTGGAGCATATGGTGCATATGAGTCCACGTGTACCAGGGCCTGGACACGCCTACTTTTGCCAGCCAGAACATATGATATCATATCATAGGCGTAGCAGATTTTCTTCAACTTCTATTTAAATCGAATAAGCTTACTATACAACGATCATAGAGCGTACATTATTTGACAATGAAACATTTATTAGCTTAGTAGAGCCCAATCCCTGACTTTAAATACAGCACATCTAGACTAATTCGACAGAAACAAAGAACAGCAATGCTAGGTCCATAACAGCACGGCACTGCAAGTGACTGAAGGCCCGCGTCTGAGATTCAGTCGCCGTGTCTGAACAGACTCAGATTCTGTATCCCGCATACCGAACCTCGGATACGGAATCCCCGTGTGTTCAGGGCCTGAATATATCTTGTGTCGTTCACCTATAACTTAGATTTGCTTACCAAGCGGCTCGTCAAATTTAGGGGAAATAAATGATTGAAAAAATATGCGATTAAATGAAAAGTGATAAATAGAAAAGTTGTTCATTTTGGTGAGCTCTATTACTGGTTAAAATATTTGCACTCATTTCCATAACACCCTGTATATTTTGTGTATTTTGAGGTCCAACATTTTCTAAAAACCGTTCAATATTTGGCACAAAGTCGTATCTGCTCCACACGTTGTTTACTAATTGTGATAATAGCACATGGCCTTCGTCACTAAACTCATCATCGCTAAGGTTATCTGAAAAATCGTGATAGGATTCATCATCACTAATAATTCCATCTTCAATCAGCCAATTGATAAATTCCTTCATCAGGGAATCTTCAAAACTTTCCAATTCCCTTTCTGAAGGAATACTATCCAAATAAATTATAAGCGTCGGATGAAGTTAGCGCAGTAAGTTATAGTGGTTTCAGTAGCATATCATACTTAAAAGTATAAACAAAACCCATATTCCACTTGACGTTATCCAAGCATATATATTGCTCACTATAGCATATACGAGGTTAGTCCGAAATGTAATGGACACATGCTTGTAGAACGCGAACGAAATTATCTACAGAAACGCGCATGGTTGCATTCGCATGCCAAGTTTGAAGGAGTTTCGTTCATCCGTTCGTTTTTTAGTAGCGGAAGTATGAAGACATGTTCTCGTGCTCTGTCAGCGCGAGTTAAACAGCGAGCGGTTATAGAATTTTTAACTGTTGATCACAAGATTCCGGCGGTTTACGATGCGCTTTTGAGTGATTCGCCGGTTATTTTGGATCAAATTGTCGACGCGTTTGCGATGGTCATCATCTGTGGCAGTGATCGGACGTCCGCTGCGTTTTTTGTCATCAATTACGGCTTTTCCGGGCTCGCAACCACGAAACCAACGAACTGATGAACAAAACTTCTTCAAACTTGGCATGCGCGTAGACGAGGGATGTAGCTTCCGAATGAAACCACGCGCATTTCAGCCCACCCTCGTATATAGTGGGCAATAGTATTCTCTAGTAGTCTCTTGCTTTATCTATTATTTAGATTTATTCAGCTTACAAGTTCTAAAAATGTATTATTTTGTTAGATAGAAAGTCACATTTTAAACAACTTTGTTTATAAAATTTTCCTTATCTTGGCTATTAAATCAATTTTTTGCAATTATTTTCAAAACATTAAATAAATGACAGATAACGGAAGTCACGTGGCAGCTTTTATTCTTTTTTCAACTACATTTGATCGCCAGGGTTTGATTTTCCAAAAAACTCGAAATAAAAATGTTTCCCATTTAATGCCAACCGTTTGGTTAGTCCTGTATCGTTTAAATAAAACTTCTGTTTTTAATAGCTATTAAGGCAACTAATCTTTTACAGAGGGTTTAAAATTCGAGGTCGATCATGTTAAAATTCGAGCGAAGCGAGAATTTTATGATCAACCGAGATTTTTAAACTGTAAAACACGAGTTGGCTTCAATATTTTTTCTACAGCCGAGGTGTTTGTTAGCTTAAATGCCCTCGGGGCTTCGCCCCTCTCCAAAGGGGCCCTCGGGGCTCGGCTCCTCTTCAAGGGGGCCCTCAGGGCTCGGCCCCTCTCCAAGGGGGCTCTTGAAGCTCCACCCCTCTCCAAGGCCATCGGGCTCCGCCCCTCTCCAATCGGGTACTCGGGACTCCGCATACAAATCGGTCCGATATAATAACTGTACTTTTAATTTTCACAAATAAGATTTTATAAACTCTTATAAAGTACTCCGTGCTTTAAATGGAGTGGCGTGTTTTATAGACAACATAAAGCACGTCGCATATGACCCTTGGAAACAGTTTAAAATCACGGCTGTAGAAAAAAGATATAATAATATGTTTCATAAATCATGTGGATTGAACACCAAACTAATGTTTTACTAAATCAGGTTAACAGCAAAGTCAGGCTCATATTTAATATGAAGTTAGACGCGTAATAAAATAAGATTTCGTTTGAGTGTATTGATGTTCCATTTTCGATGAAATTAAATAAAATAACAGCGAAGCTTTTGTGGAGAAGTTCGTTTTTATAGATATTAACGATACAAGTTTGATTATGAGCATCTTAACGACACGAGTTTGATTGCCAAAAACGAGGCGGTGAGCCGAGTTTTGGGGAAATCAAACGAGTCTCGTTAAGTGCCATAAGCAAACGTGTATTGTTCAATATTTTATCTTCGTCAATAAATTCTGGTTCAATGTATTTCTTTATACAAAAAGAGTGCGGTAATATTCATTACCGCACTGAGTGCGGTAATATCTATCAATTACCGCACTGAGTGCGGTAATATCCATTACCGCACCGAGTGCGGTAATGAACCTCTTAACGATACTAAAATTAATTTGGTTAAGAGCCTATAACAACACTGATGAAGATAAAGAAACTAATACGTAATATCAGGTAAAAGCGATTTTATTGAAAATACCTACACCAAAAATATTTTTATGGCGTTCAAGGTTAGCATGAGATTAGTTACAAACAGTGGCTAACCTTCAGATTTTGCACCCCCCCCCCCCTGCGGCCCCCTTATATCTCCTTAATAAAATAAAATGACAAAAACATTGATAATAAGGCACTACAGAAGAATGTCTTAACTAAGACGTTTAAAAAAATAAGAACGAGATTTTAAGCAAAGGGCTTACGCCTGCAAAATCTGTAGTAACCTCTTTCAATTCCATTTTATCAGCTATCTCAGGTTCAATGGATAAGAAATATTTTTCAATAGTTCCTGGTGCATACTGTTTCTCACATAATTTTTAATGTAGGGAAGCGTCTTTCAGCTGAAGCGACCGAAACAGGTAATGTTAAAAATAATAACAGTGCTGTCGCAATTTCAGGAAAACTTGATGATAAATTCCGATTGTCAACTATTAAAAACTTGTTTCACACTTTTAAACTCTTTCATTTTATCTAGCTTATAAGAATTTTTATCAAGGGATCAAATGTCTATAAGAAATGAAGATGAAATATAATTTTTATAAAATATTTGGAAAGCTGATGCTTTGGAAAAGATATCTTTCTCAGTCATTTCGCACAAAGTCTTTGCATTTAGAAAACTAAAAAGGTTTTCCATTTGAAATATAGATTAAAATGTCTGACTTGACTGGGTTATTGTGATATCTAAAGTAAAGTTCAGGCACTTGATTCCATGTAGGAACATGGCCTGAGACAAGGCGAGTCATGAGCTCTATTAAAATGTTGACTTTGAAATAGTTATTAGAATCCGATAACCTTCGATCTTCCAAAAGTTCGTCAAAATGTCTTTCGGTCAGCGTTTGTTTTATGTTCCAGTGGTTGGCTAAATTGATTGCTTCTAATTCAAGGTACTCATTTCGATATTCCTTTAAATATTCTAGAGGTTTTCTAATACAGGTTGTAGCCGTGTCTGGATCCTGTAGTACTTTTGAAGTGATGTCAATTTCTCCCAAAATTTTTATTCACAAAAACGCAAAGAATCACAAATTCAAAATTATCGACGCTGGTTAGGATTCTTCTCTCCTCATTGCATTCTTCTTTTTTTTATGTTAATATTATTTTATTAAGAGCAGCAGTAATATATTTAAAACGTAGTTTAATTGCGGTGAGAGTGTGTGTTCTGGAAGACCATCGTGTAGGGTTTTTAAAAATTTTATAGCGGTTTCGCCCATAATGTAATTTAAAAGATCCCACCGATACTTAATCCAAAACTGTGTATATGTTTTAAACAGTAGCAAAAAAAAGATTCAATTTCAATTATTAATACCAAGTTGGGGTTGTGAAAAGTGCAATTCTAATTCATTAATTTTTCTTTGGACTCCGCCATAAGCGCCACTCATAACAATCGCCCCATAGCAACCCTGGCCTCTGTACTTATTGATATTTAAGTTTAAAAAATTTAAAGAGTCTAAAATTGTTGTAGTTAAACCTTGTGCCTCTTGGAAGTCCGCTCTAGTAAAGCCCAAAAATGTTTCCTTGATGTTTAGATCAATAGATTATCCTTCCTCGTTTCTCTCTATGTGGACGTATCGAATGACCTTACTAATTTGATCGATTTTTTGTAATATATTGATACCAATGATTATCGAGTAAAATGGGGTCATATTTGGATAACAAATTAACAATGGCAAGACAGTTTCCACCATATATGCCACTAGATATATTTTCATCGTGTCCCCTAAAGACCAGGGAAGATTTTGCCAAAGTTAAAATAATTTTATGACTCTTTCCAAAACTTTTCTCCAAAATTGTGCTTCGTCGTAAATTTGTTGTGTAGATATTTCATCTATCATTTTTTTTCCACTCTTCATATACGTACATGCAGTTGATATAAGAATCTGGTGTACAGCCTTTATTGAATGAAAGAAAAAAATTGGGGGGGAGGCATCAGACTCAGGGCTCCCCGCGGCCGCGGGGTCAGTGGTATCATGTTACGCCACTGGTTACAAAGGAATTTCTTTAACTATCTGATAAGATAAATTAATAGTTTTTAGCAAAACTGGATATTTTTACAGATAAAGCCAAAGAAGCAATATAATTTTTTCAGTTTAAAATACTTTAATACTTCAACTGGTAACATTTACTCTGGACAACTACGACACTGCTTATTAAGCATAAATTTAAACACACTCCTCGATAACAATAAAATTATTCCAAACAATGCCCATCCCTGAAATTGCCGTAATTTCCCCACTGCAGCGCTTTGTGAAAGCCACGTCGCACGGGCTCAGACGTTTGGATATCCAATTGGCCCTTATGTAAACCCATAACCCTAAATCGAGTCAATATACAATCTTATCCTGTGAGAAAATGACGTTTTTCCAGGATTTTGCATCAGCCCTGCAAAATGTGCCTAGCATCCGGCCGACTGCAGGAAATATCAGATATCGGCAGCGATCCTTTAGCTGCGTTATTTATCGCTTACACTTGTTACTCCGACGTGTAACTACTGAAGATCAAACATTTTAAAAGATGCTCTTTATTCCGTTTGATGTGTAAACATGTGCGTCCTAATTTCCACACAAATTCGTCCCAGCATCCGTGAGGCTCTTCGCCGTCTTTGGCGCTCTTGCTATTTTTATAAATAATCCCTGAAGTTGGCTTTATATGCGCTTTAGGATGTTGAAATACGTACT
>CALNHX010013086.1:0-20209 GCA_940337035.1 Agriotes lineatus
GTATGTCGTTGAATACTTTTCATAACACCTACAAAAATTGAAATTTTAGAGCAATTTATTTCTTAACGACCTAGGCTGTTAAGTGTATAACAGCCATGGCTGTTATGGAGAACTCTTCCGTCAGGTTGACAGTTCTGTTATTGACAAATAACAAGTCGGTGTTATGAAAATAATTAATTTTAAAAGATTCGGAAAACATATTGCCAAAACATCTATGAAGAATGTATAGTAGGAGCAAAAAGAAGTTCATCAAAGATGCCTTTGAAATGTTGAAGTCGTGTGTATGACTTCCTGCAATGAACGCAAGGGAAATTTTTTCAAAGCCTGCAGAAGGAGAAGAAGAAGGTCATAACCTCACTTTGTAACAAATGTCAAATGACAGACTCATATTTTCTGGTGTTATAGGTAATACACATGACTTCAAAATTCCAAAGGCACCCTTGATGAACTTTCTTTTTTACTTCCTTTTACAATAAAGGAAGTATTGGATTCACCCCAAAAATTCGAAATTGAGTTTTCAACAGATCTTTACGTTTTAGAGTCCCCTGATCCCAAAAAACATATTTTTTTTCATTGGTCTGTCTGTCTGTCTGTGTGTCTGTCTGTGAACAGAATATCACAAAAACGGAAAGAGGTATGGCATTGACACTTTATATATAAGTTTTGTGTACTATGAGATGCGACAGAAAGCTTTTGAAGAAAATCGCATAACCGGAAGTAGGTGTTTACTCTTGTGATTTTTCAGTTTTTTTCGATTTTTTCAAAAACGGCTCTAACGATTTTTTTTAAACTTTACAGTTTTATTACATTTTTAATGTGTATTGATGTGAGATAGGTGATTTTCCAGTTGAATACTTCTAAAATGGGTTTCTTTTGTTTTTTTTTTATTAACTCCTATTTTAAATAGAACACCCGGTATATTATTACATTTTTGAATTCAACTTAAAATTCTAGAGAAAATTTGTCTCTTGAACTAACACTCTATTTTGTACCGTTTTTGTAAAATTTGTAATTTTTGAAAATTTGTGACAAATGCAAAAACCTAAATTTGAAAATTTAAATAGAGGCTTGGGTAAATAAACAACTTTTACATTTTTTAGCAGTTCTTGATGCTTAGCAAAAAACGAAAACAGTTACAATTGTGTACTATTGGTAGGTATAAAAACACTTGAACATGAATTTAGAAACATTTCAGCGCTGTCTCTTTACGGAAGGTTGAGAAATGGCAAGAGAAATAATTTTAGCATTGATAGAAGTCATTAAGGGCGTCCAGGATGTGATGTTAATAGACTCCTGGACAAAAATAACGCATCACAAAAAAAGAAAACTAAATTTTTCATATTATTATAAGTGTTAGTTTATCATTTTACTTTTATGTGTAAGTTGAGCATAGTGCGATGTGGAAATTAATTAATTGGTCGCAAGTAATCCAATATTAGCATTCTATTACAAATTGTTTAGACATTTATTATTTATTGGCCAATATTTTACTTAATTGAAAACTGGAAGAAATGTTAATTTATTGTTTAGTTGCATTTTAATTCTACGTCTAAGTGAATTTGTAATAATTGTACGATTATTTATTCGCATTCATGGAGTGCTTATCAGCTTATCACACATTAATGTACGGATAAATAGCATCGAACAGCAACGAACTACGTACAAGCGACCTAAATTTGAAAATTTAAATAGAGGTTTGGGTAAATAAACAACTTTTACATTTTTTAGCAGTTCTTGATGCTTAGCAAAAAAATGAAAACAGTTACAATTGTGTACTATTGTAACGTTTCGCTTGGGAATCTAAATTCTAAAGATACTTGAAACGTATTGGGAATTTAATTCGCCGCCTTATCAAACGTTTGCATCTCAAGACCGCGCTAAGAAGCGATAGCGCGGGCCGGTAGCCGATGCGCAAGAAGCCACGTTTGCGCGCAGGAGTGTTTCCCCCGCCGCCAGAGTGGGGATCACGACCGCCGACCGGGAGCCACTGAACGTATAAAAAGGAACACATGGCAGCTCCTGAGACAGATTCTCTTCCCGAGTCCTCTCCTAAACTCCTCCTGATCCACCCGGAGCGATCACTCCCTTGCTTTGGTATGGTTACTGTCTTAGCAAGGGAGAAATCGCCTAAATAAAAGTTCTTGCGGGTTAGGTATGGTTACTGTCTTCCTGCAAGAACACCCCGATAACCTAGAGATCCTTATCAAACCCGTTCCCGAAACGTCATTAATTTAAAGGCCGAAACCGTGGCTACTAATTAGCTTTCCCCGTATCCCTTGTAACCGAACCGATGTTAGTTAAAGGCCGAAACCGTGGAATTTGTAACTAACGTTCCTATAATCCGCTGAACGAGATCGCCGCCGCCGTCCCAAGTTCCGAGGCGCATTTCCATTTGCGTTTTCGAAGGCCGTATTCCGAACGCATTAATTTTCCCGAATTGTGAAGCACCAGGAAGTAATAAACAGCCCGCCGCCGCCAGGCTGGACGCATACAGAGATTATGCGATAAGGGACCTGCCTGTAAGAGTCACCGCCAGCATCCTACGAGCATTTCTGAAGCCCTCCGAAAAGGATATCCACGCCGCCGCAATCCAGTCGAAGCCGCAAATTCGCTTGAATAGCGAATTTCCCGAAAGTCCGACCGCTACACCGTTTCGAGCTGCGAAAGCCGGCAAATCGTCTGGCGGCCCCCGGTCCGGTTTGGCCACACCGAACGCGAACTCCTGCAGCTTCCTACGCCGGCAGGTATGTTCTTGAAACACCATTACTAATCCGAAGTGTTCGCAGCAGCTAGCTAGTGTAAACAAATATCACCTGGTGCCTGCGACCGACGACCTTTACTCCGAAGTCCATGCGCGAGGCAGCTGGCGCGCGGCTGACCCACTCCGAGACATCGCCCAGAGGCGTAACATGCGCTAGGCCGGGGCATTCTGCCAAATCCCTCCGCCGCCGCGTAGCAGCCCCACCGGCGTCCAGGAGCAACCCCTGTTGATTGTTGATACAACTACCCCTCTGTCCGTAATATACAGTGTGTCCTTTTAAGTTTGAGTTTAATGTAAATAGTTAAAAACAGTATATTTTATTTCTATGATTTATCTTGTGTTATTTATTGATCTGCACTATATCAGAGCAATTTGAACGTATCCTCCGACTTGAGCATACCTGAGGCAATAAGGCCGCATAAAATATTTCTAAACATAGGCGGGACGTTACACTATTGGTAGGTATAAAAACACTTGAACATTAATTTAGAAACATTTCAGCGCTGTCTCTTTACGGAAGGTTGAGAAATGGCAAGAAAAATAATTTTAGCATTGATAGAAGTCATTAAGGGCGTCCAGGATGTGATGTTAAGAGCAGGCTGTCAGAGGAGTGGGAGAGTTTGACGTATTAAATTGCCGTAAGATGGCAGTAATGTTCATTATTAAGAATATTTATTTTTGGCTCTACTAGTATGTTGAAATCTGCAGTATGATAGGTGGTTGCCACTACACGATAACAGATGGCACTTTCGCATTGCTTATTTGAAATTGCAACTTGAGAATTACTTGGGCCTGGAGACACAAGTTTGTTTTGCTGTCTGTGTTTACTAAACGATTTCTGCCTGTGCAGCAGTTTCGAACGCAATTTGAAACCAAACGAGCCTTCGGTGCGTGTGAATAGTGAATAAGTGTTGATTTTATTGGTAGCAGTGATGTTGCGGGGAAATATAAGTAAGTGATTTTTGTGTGTCATTAGTTGCTATAACATGGTATTGTTAGAATTTTAGATTGGTTTGTATCATCAAATAAAATCACATACACACAAAGATTATTGACAGAAAATATTAGTTATGAAGGGCCCAATAAAACTGATGACATCACCAGTAATTATGGAAATTCTTTGTAAGTTGCTTAACAGGTATTAACTATTGAATAGAATCTATGTATGATCATTGTTGCAGTTTTAGAACTCCAAACCTGAAATTAAGGACATACGAAGCAGGAGTTAAGAAAGTTACAGGAAAAGGAATATGGCGTTATATCATCTCATCATCTTCGGAATATGGCCAGTAAGAGTACAACAAAGTATGTAAATTAATATTCTACTGTGATTTCTGATTTTAGAATTTGGAATGATCCATTAAGAGTGGAATGTGACACTACTCCAAAGCAACCTTGTCCGGTTACTGGAAACACAGTAGTAGAGTTGGGACCATATTCAACTAAACTGTGTAGGCAATTTGGAAATCCTATTTATAAAAGCGAAAGGCAATTACGATTAACAGCATCAATGTTTGGAAGGATAATAAAGAGACGGCCACATAGGTACCCCTTGCCATAATGTTAAAAGTTGTTTGACCCAAAATAATTTTTACGCAGAAGCTACAGAGTATGGCATTTCCAAAGAGCAAGTTGCCATTGAACAATTTCAGCAGGAAACAAATCTAGTAGTGAAATCTGGCCTGTGGGTAGATTTAGATTATGGTTTGCTAGGAGCATCTCCTGATGGTAAATATTATTTTCCTATTCCCATTATTAAAGGACCCATGTTATAAATGTTGACTGAGTTTACCTACTCGAACCATTTTATAGGCATCGTCGAACAAGATGCAATTTTGGAAGTCAAGTGCTTCTATTCCGCCCGTGATCTTGAAGCTACTACCATAGATGAGGTGATAAACTTGAAACAAAGTAGCATTTGTTTAGAAAAGAAAGGACCGATAATACGTTTGAAAAGGAATCATTCATATTATTATCAAGTGAGTATCTATTCAAATAAGGAAATTAAAATGTTATTAAGCTTTTTTTAGGTACAAGGTCAAGAGGAAATTCTAGACCACTTTGGCTCAGGACGATGACCTCAATCACATTGTATTTACTGTCAATCTTTAAAAATGATGTTTTCAAAGCCTACCTGTTATTTTAATTTCATACAAGAGACGCGGTAAAGCATTTTTCATCATTTCAGGGTGGACTTTTGTGTATAGGTAATTTGGGTTAAATCGGCTTATTTTGAGTTCTATGTGGACAGCAATAACGGAGTTGTATAAATATTGGTTGCAAAAAAAATTAAAAAGATCATAGACAATTTTATTAATTTCATTTAAGTAATGATAATGAAAATACTCCTCAAATGTTTAAAAATAAAAAGGGAACGGTTGTTTTATGATAAATTGTGCTCATTTGTAAAGCCAGGTATTTTTAAATTGTTCAATATGTTTATTGTAAACTCAGTGTATTTTAACTATTTTGTTAACATTGTTTTACACCCTGTTGGTTCTTTTTTGTAAATAAATGAGCAGTTATCTATCTACTTTGTCAATTATTATGTATCTAAATAAAATACAGTTATATAGGTACAACTTCAATGTCGGTTTGAATTCAGATACTATATCTCTTTGTTTCATATTGCTTGTATGTTTCCGTGTATGAATCAGCGAAGAAGAATAAATCGGTAATTATAGGTTATATCCCGAGTACTATGAATTTAATCAATTAAAATTATGCAAAGCTGGTTGTTAGGAAATTTAAGGTTGAGGGATTTTATTTTGAATTAATAACGAAAACATTTGCTCAAAAGTAATATTTTGCTAACATGTAGTTTTGCATAATTTTGATAAGATTGAATTAATTGTATAAGCCGTTCACGATCTTTTTGGGTCAGGTGAGGCTATGACCATCTAGTAATTTTGTTGGCAGTACCTCTGTTGCAACTAAACTCCCTCATGGAAATTGACAATTTTTGTGTTAGGTTAGGTTGTTTTCAGTTTAAGGTTATATTTTCTGAATAGGTACATTGTTGCCGGATATTCTCTAGTCTCCACATCGACTCGCTTTCTTTTAAATGTGGTCTGTCCTTCTTAAATTGGAAGTAGCATCGTTTAGTGGAAATTTTTTGTTGCAACAAAATTATTTTGGGCATTTTGACTTTTCCTTTGACGGAAATTAAAATTATTTTTACACATTTGATAAATCATTTATTTTCTACGAATATTAAAATATTAAATCTGGCAATGTGGTGCAAGAAAATGTCGAACAGACACTGACAGAAAAAAAAAGTTGCATCCGCTACATCATCGAATCAGTTAGTCCAACATGAAAAGAAAAAATCATAGCCAACTCTGTCCCAAAAAGGTCGTGAACGGCTTATATGAGGGGTACCTATATTTAAAGATTATTTCTTGAATGAGATTAAATTAAATCAAAATAGCATATTTACATTTTATTTTGAATATAGTTTCCTGAGTAAGGAATAGTAGGTATTAATTATTTTTGGTAAAGTTTGTACAATAGATGAAGCTATTTCAATTTTAGTAAACAATTCATGATTGTCAGGAAGATTCTGGTCTTGCATGTTCTCCCACAACAATTTCACCTTGAACCCCCAGTTTTTCAATACAGTAGTAATATATTCCATTGATGCAGTCTGGTGCAAAGTATATTTTTTTTCTTCACAAATGCTGTGAATTGCCTCCATATTGATTTGTTAGTGTACCTGTATTGACGGGGACACTATTTTTATTGCTTTGTCGATTAATGAACTACAAAAAATCTTTACTGGTACTCATTGTGAATGGTGCGACGTTTTGCAATTTTCAGACTCGAAATGAATTTGTTTGTTAGTATTCGTTTACCATAATAACGCAATACAAGAAGCACTGCGATGCTCAGTAATTCTAAAATATTTGTCAATGTAAACGTCAAAAACATCAGAAAATGAATTTCTACCAAGCAATATTTTAGAAAGTACCTAGTTCTGAAGTCAAACTAGTGAAATACATCATACTCGATGCTACTATCACTTGGAAAGTGTTCTAGGCCAGATATTCCATTATCCTAATCAAAATTACCCTTTTCAAATTGGCGGGCTTTAATCGCCCCTAAGTTTTAGCAAGGATTTTGTTCACTATGTAATGCCATAAACAACAGAAAATCGGACTTTATGATTGGCCAGTTTAGGTATGAAGGAAATAATCAAGCAAAAAATGTAACAAATTATCAACTAGCTATTAGTAGGTTTAATTTTTACTTTTTACTATAAGCAGACATCTCCATTATGCCGACCCTTTTTTACAGTCCCGAAGGTGTCTGCTTATGAGAGATTTTACTGTATTACATAAAAAAATTCAAATCTGTATTGCAATTATTACAGTTATTAAAAAAGATATGGGAAGTGTAAATTTTTATGTAACCTGTATAGCTATCCATATAATAGCCAGCGCCATCTCAGTGGCAATAGCTGAAACGTTATATGCACAAAGGCATGTAGAGGTCATGGAGTTGTCAATAATTTGCCCAAAAATTCCATTTTCTCAATAAAGACTGTATAGATTGATTTCAAATTTTAGGTAATTGATGTGGTTAGCCTTCTAGTGGCAATAACAAATTATTATGTTTGTAGGTGATTTTTTTTTTTTAATTTTTATGATTTCAGACGATGAGTTACTGTATTAAAACAATCCATTTCGCATTGAAACTTTGTTATTGCCATTATAGGTATTTCTTCATGGCTTTAGTGTTTCCTCCAAACTTAGATATTCATTTAAATTTAAAATAATGACATTATTAGAAAGGTCTGCTTTTCGCTTACGGCGCCATCTGTTATTAATCGTGTCTGACGGCCCCCTCTTAATAGACTCCTGGACAAAAATAAAGCATCACAAAAAAAGAAAACTAAATTTTTCATATTATTATAAGTGTTAGAGCATTGCAATAGTAAAAAGGATTATTATAAAGGATTAGTGAAAATTTATTGTGTATTTGAGGAAAAACAGGAAAATTCTACAAATTATAATAATATGAAAAATTTAGTTGTCAGAATATTTTTTGTAATGCGTTAATTTTGTCCAGCAGTATAGTAATTAGACATCTAGATGAACTCCGTGACTTCATAAATTATATGTTCCATATATTGATTTTTTATTTTTTTTCTTTTCCTTACGAGATAGGAGATTGGTTCTTCCAGATATTCCTATTCTACTTTTATAGTTTCTATCCGAACTTGAAGTTAAAATTCCAAAACCGATAAACCTACAAACACACCTAACGAAGTTTGTCGGCCATTTTGTTCATATTTCTTACGAAATAGGATATTGGTTCTGTAATCATTCTTATTCTACTTTTCGTCTTCTATCCGAATCTAAAACTTAAAAATTCGGATAAAAACCCACAGACAAACAAACGGCGGAAAACACAATAATTGACGAATTGATATGAGACTGTTTTATGTTAATTAAGGATTACTTTTGTTTTTGTTTTCATATGCGAAAAGAATACTAAGCTGGGTTAAATTAAGAAGAAACGCAATTTTCAATGTTTCAAAAGCAGTAGCTCAATTGTCGTTGTACTTAAACAGTACAGTAAAGAAGTGAAAAAAGATGTGTAATAGGTTGCTTATATTAGGCAATATTTGTAATCATTAAACGCAAATTAATTGATGACGTCATTTTCAGGATTATGACGTACATTACCTAATCGCATTCTGTTCATATGTCCACATTTCTGAATACTACTAACAATTCGATTTTTATTTTGAATACGGGTCTGGTTTTCGAGTCACCCATGAAATGTTCGTTTGTCTGAAGACATGCAATATCACTTAGATTAGGGCAAAGTGTAACTCAATATTCTAAAATAAATAACATTGCCCATTTAGCACTTCAAATATCCGAAAGTCCAAAAAATGATGTTCACTTTTTTGATTGCGCTGTCTTTATTTAAAAAATCCAACTATCTGAAGTCATCATAAAGCTTATTCTAAAAAGAACAATTTTTAAAAAATATTTAGGTAACTGCCTGCAGTAAAATTGTCATAATAAATGCATGACCTATTGATGGTATCAATCAATCGTTCAAACTCAAAGTTTCAAAGTTATAATGATCGATTATTGTACTGATGACGTGTATCATGTAGATTGGACCAAAGTGCAGGTCAGTATTCTGAAAAAATCACCTAGCTCACTTAGCATTTCGACATTTCCATTTTCAGAGAACGGGTTTATCGTTTGTGCGCCTTTATTTGAAAAAAAATGCAATTATCTGAAATCATTGTAAAGTTTTTTATTAAAGGAATGATTCCTAAAGAATTTATGTAACTGCCTGCAATTAAGGTACATTGTTATAATAATTGTCTGGTCTCATGGTCGATTTTGACAATGATGACGTGATTTTAAACAGAGCAAATGTGAACATTGTAGCGATTAATTATGACATAGTTTACGTAAATTTACAAAATTAGCAATTGGCAAATAGCTTTACGCAATAGCATGTTGGATACATTTACTCGACGGCCAAAAATATCAAAAATATTAAGTTTTGCTTTATTTTAAATTACACTGTAAGAACGTCTATTAAGAAAATGACAATCCGTTGCGGACTTAATGTGGCAGAATTACTAAATTCAAGTAAAATTACTGTAATAAGCCTACATGAGTAACACAATCATTTCAAATTAGTAGACATTAATAAAAATATATGTACTCTAAGCATATTGTAGATTTCTGATATCATAAAAATAGCTATCTAATCTCCTAAAAATATAATACGGTGTTCATAAGAAGAAACGAAATGGGTGATGATTTCAGAGAATTCAAAACATTTTATGGAATTTCGCAAGAAGCAGGTATCTTAAGAAAGCTTTCATACATTTTTTGACAAGTAAAAGTGAAAATACAAATTTTAAATGTTTTTCAGATATCTGAAACAATTCCATACAGGTCAGTCAGGCTCAAGTGGGAGTTAAAATATAGAACAAGGATTCATATGGTGTGAGTGCGGCTCTGAGAATTTATTAAGCCCCTTTACGTTTATGCTGAGATAGAAAAAAACTGAAGACTGTGGGACCAGTATAACTCGGGATTTAGTGAATTTGACGTTCTGACGTTGCATGCAAGCATCCATTTGACATTTTTGACCATTGACGTTCTTAGTGTCGGCACTTTGCAGCAACAACAGTTCTATTTAGAGTTAAATAAATGCCTTCTTTTAAATTGTTTCGGGTAAATGATTCTTATAATATCTTAATTCTCTAATATGTGGCACGCCACTGCTACTTGTTTGACTTTTGTAATAGTTATTTACATTACAGGTGCGGTAGGTTGCATTTTAAAGTGCTGCGTTTTAATTTTTGACGCACGACGCGAAGCGGAATGTTTAATAAAACCAATCACTTTAATAGATATTAACGATACAAGTTTGATTATAAGCATTTTAACGAAACGGGTTTTATTGCCAGAACGAGACGGTGAGCCTAGTTCTGCGGCAATCAAACGAGTTTCGTTAAGTGCCATAAGCAAACGTGTATTGTTCAGTATTTTATCTTCATCAATAAATTCTGGTTCAAAATCTTTGTTTTGTAAAAAAGAGTGCGCTAATATCCATTACCGCATTGAGTGCGATAATAAAGCTCTTAACGATACTGAAATTAATTTGCTAAATAGTCTATAACAACGCTGATGAAGATAAAATGCTTAACGCACCGAGTATACTCTTTATTACTACAAAGCAACTTTTTTTCTTTAAGGGTCTCTGAGAGCTAAATATTTTACCGCACCGGGATGTGTAAAACAACTGACTAACTGTAAATTTAGTGTGTAGTATGGAGTTAGGGTGGACGTCAACTGTCAATGTGTTGTTTACATACAAGCAGACCAAAAAATGCTTACCAATAGTGTTAGATGGGTTGCTTATATTACATTTTATTGTGGATCTATTGTTAAAATTGCTATAATTTTCTACTGTTGGAAAAAAGTTAGCTGAATTTAGCTTTAATAAAAGAATTGTTTGTAAGAAAATATTTTCTGACACAAAAAAAAATAGTATTAAATAATTTTCCCTCTCCAGCAGAGCTTTCTCAGAACAAAATATTTCAACTGCCGTATTGAAGAAGCCATTGTTCAGAAACGTCTTTGTCCGAAAGACACAATGTAGAAAAGCCTCCTGTTCGAGTCCGAGCAGCCCAAGCAAGTTATTTAAAGAAACCAAAGATGAAATAGTTGAATACAGTTCTGGAAAAACGCCAAAAAAGTTAAAGGAAATAACACAAAAATCTGAAGGAATTCTTTCTGCAACAATATAAACAACTTCAACTGCCCGTAAAATCAAAGAAAATTGATCTAAACAAATTGAAACGCATTCATGAACTAGAACTGGAATTAGAACAAAAAAGAACTAAAAGAGACATTGCATTAATTGAAGCAAGCACAGGCGACGTCAGAACAGGAAAAAAATGGAAAATGAATGTCAACTAAGCAGAAGATCAAAAGTGTGCAATTCCTCACATGCAAGTGTTTAAAGCGCTGTATCTTATGATTGGTGCGTAACATCTTTGTTACAAAATAATCAATCTATAATTTGAAGAAAATTAGAATATAAATGTTACATAACAAAATCGTCATAAATGCTCAAATGATATAATCCAAAACCATTATCAAACACTGATGGCTGCTGATAAACGCTTTTAAGAGTCAAATGATGAAAACATGAACACATTCCTGAAAATGATGGGGGAATAAATTTCAACATTTGGTATAATCGTAGACGAATGACCAATGTGTATAGCTCTTTGCAGAAGATCTTCAAAACGATGTCTATTTTTTTATCAAGAAAACATGATTCGCCACTCAAAGATGAAGCTTTAGAAAGTGCCAAATAGTTTTTTAAGTCACTCAAACATTTTCTAATAGTAATTTAAATCCTTGAAGCAAGATTTGGCAGAACAGAATTTATTATAGTATGAATGATAAACAATAAAGTAAAATAGGGCAAGTAAATAATTATAATCCATTTTCAATAATCAAATTTTCCAATACCATTCAAAATCTGATCGCCATAGTATCATCACTAGAAATGGATGTATATCTTATTAACCCACAAGTCCTTAATCAACTAATTTTCAAACTCCCTGTGAATCTCTAGTACCAGTGGGCAAGAGAAGTTTTGCAGAATAAATCTGCGCCCTCGCCGCTGTTACATTACACCAACAACAAGCGTTGACCAAGATAGATCCAGAAGACAAAAATAGCATATTTGCACCAGAGCAGAAAAACAATATGTCTTCTGTAATAAACGAATCACCAAATTTTCAAGCGCAACAAATTCACGTCCACCAATGTAATCAAGGTGTGGGAGTAGATGAAAGGAAATACAAAAATATTCTTTGTCTGATTTCAACATACCGTAATCTTTATCATAAGAAAAAAAAAATGTGGATTCAACATTTCCAGAAATTCCATAACATACTGCTGTATCTAACGAGTAAGAACAGATTTCAAATACAAAGTTCTCGTCAAGATTAAGCAATATCATCGACACGTCCTGAAGAAAACACAAGTAGGTACGCTACACGTGGATTCAAATTGAAAATCTCGAACAAGACTTTTTTGGTAATTTATGGAAATTCATCAATATTTAGAGATCGTATTGATTTGGAAGTCACTACAATACTATAATAGACAATGGGACTGCACAACTTGAAAATTTGGGACAAGCATCTGTATTTATGAATAATCTGGGTGTTGAAAATTCACACGAGAAGAAATGTATTCTATAAGATCGCAGAGTACTTGAAATAATGGAAAAAATGTGTCATCGTCTTGATAAACATTCGTGGGAAATCGGGTTGCTGTGGAAAACTGAGGAAGTAGTATACCTGAAAGCAATAGTGTTGCGGTTCAAACAGTTTATATCATGGAGACAAAATGGATACTAATCATATAGTGAAAAGAAAATACGCCAAACATTGCACGAACCTTGAAAAATTGGTACAAGCAAGGAATTTGGTGCAGATGTTACATTTACTGTCTTATTGAATATACTAAAACTCCCCTGAAATTAAAGCTGTGCTACGATGGACATATTGAAAAGGGGCGCCTAATTTTGCTTTTTTCTCTATAATTCCGTAACCGATGCAGATATAAAAAAGCTTCACATAAAACATGTAGACCATATTAAAAATAAATAACTTTTGTTATTACCATTTTTCCTCTAAACCTAAAATTTTTTGAATTATGGGTTGTGGAAGGACATCGGAAGACATAAATATCAGTGCCTATTCAACATTATAACATATAAGCCAATCATATTGCAGACATTTGCTTTTTTTCAACCAATAACAGCAGTATATCACCGAATATTGGGCACCATGCAAAATATTCACAAACAATGTACGTACTCAAAAACTAAATAGCCTTCTTGCGAAATATCGCTTAGCAACGATGTTCTGTCCTTAGTGATATCGCCAGGTTACGTAAAACTAAATACCAACAAACTGTGTGAACAAAGTTTGGCTTGCGTTAAAAATTTTAAAATGTTGTGTTTTGGAAGTATTCTGCTAAATTTAATTGAGGAGGAATATTAATTGTTGGATTATTTTTCAATAAAGTTAATCTTTATGTATTAATATTGTTAAATAGTCGTCCCAAATATCACTCGAAGTGTATTTTGCCATTTCATAGAAATTATTGCAAATTTCACACAACAAAATCACACTTAAATGTCACTCGCCTTCGGCTAGTGACATTTTTTATATTATTTTGTTTCCCGAAATTTAAACGCAATAATTTACATGGAAACGGAAAAATATTTGTCAAAATATGTCCACTACTTGTGTTATTACCCTTGAGAATAATATTGGCACAACGCAAGCGGATTTTCTTGCAAATTTTCTACATACCAAAGCAACGAAATTTATACAAGGATACATTAAATTGTTTGCTGCTTCTACATGCGGTTACAGGTTGTGATTGTGTGTTACAACATTAGCGGTGTTTGGAAAGAAGCAAGATTAAAGACTTATGCCTTACAGAAAAAATATGAAGTTGCGAAAGATTTGCATTATTTATTGAGGTTACTGTACCTATTCTACGATAACATGGAAGGGGGAAATTGTTATAGCAAAACTTCTTCTTGACGAATTTCCGTTTTACGAAATTCTCTGTTTAAGGAATTTTGTACCGTTCGGATAATTTTTGCTCTATTTTATAAATTAAAATTCCATTTAGAGTTTTTAAATTAAATAAACATAGTTTTAAGTACTAGTTACCTAAAAATAGAAAATATATAGCTCATATATGTATATAAAATGCGGTTTTAAGTCAACCAGGTGCAAACATCACTGTATGGACGATCATCTGAACAGTTTTTGAATAAACAGCAAGCTGTTGTTAAAGACATAGTAGGTACATGCAATTGGTGGTTTCAATATACGAAAGTGGATTACAATTACGATACGTTCTTCTAGACGAGATTCCCCTTGAAGTAAGTGAAGAAAGTCAAACGTCGCTCAATCTAGAACAATGAACAATTGAAAGAGTATTTGGCATTCTGTGGAATCCCAAAGATGACACTCTTAGTTTTTCCATTCGCTTCGCAGAAAAAATCGGCGATATACTTTATCATTATTCAGTGCCCACGAAAAAGGAAGTTACAATAATTATTATATTTGTATATTGAGATGATATCGGAGGCTTTCACGGCCATTGTCATTAAGTAACAAACGACTTCCGGGATTGGACCGTGTCATTATTAAAGTCGAAAAACTTAACGTTTTGCCTACTTTTGTAACAGGCTTCATCACGAGGAAAAGCAAAAGAACACGGTAACTCAACGCCAGAGGCGAAACTCTTCTAACGATTGGAAGGAAAAAGGCCAGCATTTATAAGCAAGTGCCGCAGCGGTTGAGTGACGGTGGGCGGGGCTTAGAAATTAGCACTTTCCACATAGAAGGAAGGGTAAAGCCTTCGTCCAGTTAAGATTATTAGAATATTTGTAAATCTCAATTGCTGCGCGAATCTTTCTGCTAGGAAAGAATTAAGATTTGCAGATAATGGAAGATCCATAAAAAAGGATTTTGTGGCCGGTATCGCTTTGGTGTTCGGCAATGATTGATGACGAAAGGAGGCCCGACTTGAGACAGCACCAGTATTCAGAAATTGCGAGTTTTTACTGAACGTCCTGTTTAACTCATGTATACAGCATTACAAGGGTAAGGAACTCGACAAACATCTTTAGATGACATAATGTTTAATTTATCTTTAGCTGAAATTTTGCTCGGGAATTTGAATACTGTTTCAATGTCTTGTTTTCGAATACATTTTCCTGTCTATATATTACTCTCTTGGAATGTTGGCCGCTTTACAATCCAAAAAGAATTGTGCTTCAAGAAATTTGGATGGAAAAATTGGACTAAAATGAAAAATTGTCAACAGTAATTACGTAAGTGGTGATAATTTTTTGATAATTTTAACTAGATTCACGAATCTTTGTTGCTATTAAGAAATGTAATCTAGTTAAAATTATAAAAAAAAATATTACCACGAATGTAATTCGGCGTGATTATCTTTTAAACAGTTCTAGTTGTAGATTGGGTTTGGTGGAGCTTCCAGATGAGTGTCCTGTTATTTTTAACAACCGCTGCTCACCTACTCAACTTATAGCTAGTTGTGTTACAGCAGAAGAACGATTTGAGTGGTTTGTGAAAAAATAGTCGCTGTAATTTGCTACTAGCAAATAGTCAGTGTAATTTTGATGCTATTGGTCGATTTGAAATGATTTCTCATTACTATTGGTTGATAAGACTGTTTAAAAAATAATCACTTATAATACCATGAGTAGTCAAAGTTATGTCGACTATTTTTGTGGTGGTGTCACGAATGTCCATTGCGCTTCGGTACGATTAGGACGAGTGCGATAGCACGAGTCCTAATCCCAAGTGCAATGGACATGAGTAGTGATACCACAGCAAAAATAATCTACTTAACTTTGACTAAGAATGGTATTCGAGGGACTATTTAATGAACCAAACTACTTTTTCAATTAGTTTCAGTAAATCTAGCAACAAACTATGCAATTTCTATAGTAACAGAACACTAATATTGACTTTTTCTAATAAAAATCACATTTGTTTAAAATAGTCACTTGAATACCTTCTAGGAAGATATATCCACTGATATTTTTTTGATTGGTCAAGAAACGTCAGAATTCTGGATTTTCATTGGTCACTTTTTGACAGATGACAGGTGAATTGAATAGTCTTCTAAATTATTTGATAAATAGAAAATTTGCATAGCTGATATGAATAAGTTAATTGACCTCAAGGTACCTCCATGGTATGGTTTGAACAACAATATACTTGAGGTGCAACTACACTTTTTCTGGGGCACGCAGCATACTTTAGAGTGAAAATGTGTGAACGAAGTGTTGCGACTCTGATTATATTTATGGTTAAATCTCGAGTAACATCGCTCAAACCCATGACTGTACCACGGATTGAATCACAGGCGCTTTTTTGTGTAAGTTTGACAAGAACTGTTGTAACAGGTCACACAACTGATTTTAGTAGAATATTCTTATGATCCGATTCAAAAATTGTTCTAAGCTGGATAAACTCAAACTCTTAAACATTCAATACTTGTGTTGAAATAATTCCTAAATAATTTTCTGCCGAAAACTCGGTTATCTACTGAGTTCAATATTGCTGATGAAGCTGCTAGAAGATTATGGAACAAGGACAGGTAGGATGAATGGTTCAATAGACTACGATTCCTACGAGTCAAGGAAGAAAATTGGCAAAATAAGAGCATTTTGAGAAGTTGCAAGATGAGAAGAAAAAAGTCTATTTTGTTAGCATTCATGCGGCATATCAAAATGTATTCAGTTTTTGCAAGATTTAAAAATTTACGAAATTGATGCTTTCAGTTGCATGGTTTTTCAGATCAGTTGAAATCTTTAAGAGAAAATTGGCGTCGAACATCTTAGGTGTCACTCGCAAGAACTTCGTGTCAAAAAAATTGAAAAGGTCTAAATAGCTTTGTTCAAACAAGCTCAAAGCGAATGCTTTACTGAAGAAATCATCAGACTTGCAGGACATCAAATTATAATGGAAAGAAAATAACAAATTATTTTATCTCAGTCATTTTCTTGACTAAGATGGAATTCTAAGGGTACGAGAAAGACTTAATAATGCTTATAACTTGAGTCTCATTGCCATATCCTATTATTCTAGACTCTAAAATTGATAATACGACATTATCATGCGTTAAACAATCGTCAGGGAAGCGAAGCTGTCTTGAACAAGGCGCTACAGAAGTTTGCTATTCCAAATGCGAGTATAGCTATGCGACATTTTTTCAGTGAACTAGTGTTATTTGCAGAAGAAATAAAGAAAAACTGCAAACTCAAATTATGGGGTCTTCCCAGAAGCATGAGTTATACCTTAAGTCCGAGCGTTCATGGTTTCTGGAATGGATTATTTTGGTCTTGTGGATGTCACAATTGGTCGAAGGCGGGAGAAGCGATGTGGGGTATTATTTACATGTCTGGCGACACGAGCAAGTGCACCACTTGAAAATGCAGATTCAGCAATTATGACTATTAGAGGTTTTATTTGTACAACAGGATATGCAACCGAAATATATTCTGGCAACGATACAAACCTACGGGGTGCAGATAAGGATCTACGTGTAGCATTGCCGAAACAATTGGATGTTCAAGAAAATCCAAGGTTTTGTTCTATTAGGGAAATGCAGTGTTATTGGGTTGGCCCCAATATGTGACAGAATGGTACGATCGGTCAAAGAAGCTTAAAAATTAATTTCGAAGAAATAATGTCCAAAAGAAGAAGTCCTCATTACTCTTTTTGCAAAGGCAGTTCCTAGCCTTGGCAGTTTTTTTTAGTTCATTGAAAGGAAACAATGGCGAATCTTACAGCGCCTTGCATGTCATTAACGAAGAGATGGCTGCACGAATATGCACCAACTTTAATCGGAAGCGGAAAATGGCAAAATAGAAAAAGATATATTTTAGAAAAAAATATGGTCGTTTTAGCAGATAAAGCAAGCCCTAGAGATTCGTAGCCTAAAAGCAAAGTAATACAAAACTTATACTGGAAAAGATGTATGTGTCCGATTTATGGAGTTTATAGAAGGCCTATCTCAAAATTAATATCGTTAAAAAGTGCTGAATGAAGGATATCATTTTCTTTATTTTGAAGGCTGAGATAATGTTATGGATTTATTGTTAAGATTGTTATAATTTTATATTTTAGAAAAGAGGCTCAGTCGCTTTTGATTTTGATAAAAGAATAGTTTGCAACAAAAAATAAATACATATTTTCTAACAACAAATAAGTGTTTTTCTGGCAGTCTTAATCCTAAAAAGGTACGCTAATACAACGTAGTTACGTGGTCTTCAATATTTGCCGACGTATCTGTATTTTTCTTAGAGGTGTGGTGTATCACGATTAACTAATTTGACAAATATTGTAATCGGTAGTATTATCTGAAATTATATATTCATCATCTTCAAAATTATTAGACTTTTCAATTGAAAAATACTCGATAAAAATGCTTTAATTAACAATGACGGTCTTTGAAAAGAATTACTTTTATGTAAATGTCAAATAGAAGTACAGAACTGATTCTAAAAAAAAAAAACGAAATGTATAGATTGCCATAATTGAATAAATTGGTGGTCATTCTAACGGGTGTTCATAAACAGTCGTCATCCCAGTTGCTTTGAAAAACAAAATGTTATATCTTTGATTAATCCGTGCCACACAATGAAACGTCATTGAGTACTGTCATAGCGCAGTTTTTCTCAATTATAATAGACATACGTTTTTGAAGTCAAAACCTACTGGGATGACGACTGTTTATGAACACCCGTTATAATATAAACGTATCTTGGGTCTGCTTGAGTTTGTGTGTTCAAACCAGTCGAAGAAACTTATGAAGCTGGCTATGTTCCATGTTACTACGATGTGTAGCATGTAAAAGATCCCTTGCTAGGGTTGGAGTTGGAACTCCTTAGTCTTGGCAACATTCTGTATAGAACTTTGACCGTATGACCAAAGTAGTCTGTATCTGAGGTACCTGGTACTCCGCATGCCTTGTACATTACAAAGAAACTCTTGGTTTATAAAGTACCGCAATGGAGGCCATATTGCTTCAGAAATGGCATTGTTCAGTGCATTATTTCTGTCAGAATATAAGTTGTCATTTTGACAAGTTACTTCGACACGAAGTGTACGAAGTATTGAAATTCCCTCATATCGAAAACCACTCTGAGTCAAATATTTCTAAAATTCGAGCCAACCGACTAATGAACCCACTATATCAAATCTCCGTCTCAGCGGTGCGATCTTTTGGTGAAGATCCAGCCCACTAGATCAATCCCCCGTATTGGGGGGTGCCTAAACGTGCTGTGCGGGGGATGTATGTTCCTATGTGTACACGATTCCGGTCGCCAGAAACCTTCCTGAAGTCTTGGATCGTTTTCATACGATAGGTCCTCCGAAAATGAAGGCAACATCAACTTTTAAGCTACGGTCGTCGGTAAAAAAAAAAATTTTTTTAATAACTGGTTCATAGCATTTTATTGTATTAGCGAAACGGAGTGATGCTGAGTATCGAAGTATTCTTGGAAAGCACGAAGGGCGCTTTTCTTGGGTGGGGGGTACCGTATATTTTAGTATTTGGATTACAATGTTGATAGTTGTGGTTGCGTTATAAAATACTAAGTAAATTATTAATGCCCATTCTAAAGAAATGGTTTGGTTTCTGATTGTTTCCGTAAATATTACGGATAAATTGCAAAAAGGTCGTCTCTAATGAACTTCCACATTTCGTTGAACGATGCAATTTCTGAAGCAATATGGCCGCTATTGCGGTACTTTATAAACCAAGAGTTTCTTCGACTGCTTTGTGTATGTCATTTTACCACCGTCATCTAACAGCAATGGCACAAACTTTTTTATTATAGAATATTGGTCCGGTCTGTGTCACTTTTTCGGCACCGTCTAATGGCAATGGCACAGAATGTACTGCTATGTCCCAGAAAGCTTTTATTATTTATTTACGGTTTTTTTTTAAATACTGCTTAATAATATACTAAACATATGTTTGCTACTTACGATTTTTTTATGGCATCCCAATTTTTATTTAAGTAGTTGAATAGTGTTGTATAGCCACTTGAACTTCCAGTAAGCATACTGAATATTAAGTAGATATCATTATCAGTGAAATTGCCATTCTGTTCTAAAATTGTAATGTTGAGGATTTTCTCAATTTTCCAAGAATCAACTGGGCACCCTGCCAAAGTTTTAAGTAGATATGTTCGTTCATTTTGCTTGCGACTTGCTGGGAAGTTAATTATACGCTGAAGTCCAAATTCCCATTCTTCTTTAGTCCCCCATTTGAATACAGGACAAATATATTGGTTGGCCACACTAAA
>CALNHX010013087.1:0-20190 GCA_940337035.1 Agriotes lineatus
CTATCAACAAAAAATTTTTCGACGATATCAAGAAAAATTTTGGCGGCAATTTTGAAAATGTTTTCGCACGTTAAATAAAATTAGCATTTCAATTGTAAAGGTGAGTGAACGGATAGAATTTATTAAGCAGTGTAAACATTTACGTTTAATTCCAAAGTTTCTTAAAAATAACTATAGAAATATTCAATTTACAAAAATCAACAATAATCAGAAATTTAAAAACATTGAACTTGATTTTGCAATGAAAACACTATCTATACTTTTAAATGATGCATATAGTAACAAAAATTTTTTAACTCAAAAAGTAATTAACTGTAAAAATTTGCTTGAACGTAAAATACCCCAAAATTTAATAATATCTTTCATTTCTCATAGAACTTCATTAAATTACAAAATCAGATACAAGTTAAAAGCTAAACATGAGAAAAAAATAAATATTTTATTAAAACAACAACACAATAATAATGCAAACCAAAATAATTTTATTAATATTTACAATATTCAAAAGCCGGATTCTTGGATAAAAAATTTAACTAATAAAGCTTTACCACAAGATGTTGAAGATGTTTTGAAACTTGGGCCAAATTTTAACTTTTATAACCCTACAAATAAAGTTCCAAATGAGAAAATCATAGTGAACGTTGAGAATGCAATTAGTAATTTGAATTCAGACAATCAAACCAAAATAAGAGCTTCCCTCTGTAATATTTTAACCAATCACCAGAATAAAAATAACAAAAAATTCTTAAACTCAAATAAAAACATACAAAATGATATCTTTCTCCAGAAATTAAATACCACTAAAAAGTTCTTGAAACAAAATGAAAACATTATTGTTACTAAAGCAGATAAAACACAAACCACAGTTATAATAAACAAAACAGATTATAATAATAAAATGTTGAACCTATTAAATGACAAAAATACATATAGCAAAGTTGATAAGGATCCAACAAATAAAATTCAAAACTTTAACAACAAAATTTTAAAAAATTGGAATGACAACAAATACATATGTGATAATACCTATAAAAAACTAATAACACATGATGGACTCATACCAAAAATTTATGGCTTACCTAAATTACACAAAAAAGACTTTCCTTTACGACCTATTGTCGCATCTTATATGAGCCCATTATATAAACTTTCAAAACATTTATCGAATATATTAATTAATATCACTCAAAAAAACCAACATAGTGTAAAAGATTCTTGGACTTTTAAAAAATTTATTGATAATGTTTCACTTACTAAAAATCAAGTTTTATTCTCTTTGGATGTTGTCTCACTTTATACTAATATTCCTATAAATTTAGCCATTGATACTATTGAACAATATTGGTCTCAAATAGAAAAATATACAAATATTCCTAAACTAGAATTTATTAAAGCTGTTGAATACATATTGAATTCTACTTTTTTCTCTTTCAATAATCAAATATATAAACAGAATTTTGGTGTTGCTATGGGACAACCCCTTTCAAGCACAATAGCCGATTTAGTTATGCAAAGAATTGAATCTGAAATTTTAAATAATTTGAGTGATATTGGTTTTTATAAGCGGTATGTCGATGATATTATAATTGGTACTAATATAAACAACGTAAAAAAATTGTTTCAAACTTTTAATGACTATCATCCAAGACTACAATTCACAATTGAATATGAACAAAATAAATCTATAAATTTTCTTGATTTAACACTTATAAGAACAGATTCTGGTATAATTGAAACTAACTGGTTTAGAAAAGACATTAAAACTGACAGATATTTACATTTTGCTTCTCAAACAACAATTAAATACAAAATTAGTGTTATTAACAGTCTAATAGATCGTGCAATTTTACTTTCTTTCGAAAAATACCATAATGAAAATATAACAAAAATTAAAAATATATTAATAAATAACGGTTACCCCATAGACTTCATAAATTCAAAATTAAAATTAGAATTAATAAACTAAATTTCAAAAACACAAATAACAAAAATGATTCTTTTGACTTATACCCTAATTGTTTAGGAAAAACTTTTAATAACGATCAATATATAGAAAATTCATATTACATATCACTTCCTTACATACCTAAATTGTCACAACAATTAAGTAAACTTTTGAAAACTTATAATTTTAATGTTTCTTTCAAAAATAATAATACTATTGGTAAACTTTTCTTTAATAATTTAAAAGATAAACCTGAAATTCAATCAGAATCTAATATTGTCTATCAAATCAATTGTAGTGATTGTGATGCCAGTTATATTGGTCAAACCAAACAGTACCTCAAAAAAAGGATTTCACAACATGCAACTTCAATAAAAAAGAAAACATTAACTCCAAATAAACCCAATACTGCCTTATCAGACCACGCTGTTGATAATTACCACAATTTCAATTTTAACTCCCCAAAAATATTACAAAGGGAATCAAACCTTAGTAAACGAATTTTTTATGAAATGATTGCAATAAAACAAAATTCTAACTCAATTAACTATAAAACTGACATTGAAAACCTACACTCAATTTATTTTAATCTTATCTAAATAATTATATTATCTTTCCAGACTGATAATTTCATTAAACTTGTTTTTGTCACTTTTTTCTGTTTACCATAACATATATAATTAACATGATCATTTTAAAAAATAGAAATTTTGTGCGTTTTCAATTCTTTTTATGCTTTTCTCTTAAATTATTTTTATCAAATTAATTTATTAAAGGATTTTTGCTTTGATATTTTTATATTAATTCCTTGATGTCTTTTTCATTATTATTTATCAAATTTTATTTTGGCCCACTTTGGAAATATTTTCATATTTAACTTTTTGATTCAACGGGATATCCCATCTAACTTCACATCAGACTTATATATTAATCTGTGGTGACAGCTATTAAAAATTTTCAGAATTTTGAATTAGCCAAAAAATGCTCTATTTAAACATTTAGAAGGGGAGTGTTTATTTCCTCCCCTCATAATAATTTTTGTTATGTATTGTTTAGTGTTTTTATTATATTATTAACTTTTCAAACAATCCAAGGTAAGATTTTTTATCAAAACATTGCTTGGTATTCTAACCCGTTTTCTCTCATTTTAGGAAGTTTATAATGTATCTACATTAATTGTATCAACTGTAATCTGAAGAAGTTTGCTAATATGCAAATGAAACGTTATTCTCAACAAATAAAGCTACTCGGTTTTGTTTGATTTTTCGCTTTTTATTGGCTGATAAAAATGTTTTCCTAACCAAACTATTTCGTATTATTAATATTCAGCCGTTATAAATTTGTTTACATATAATCGAATCATTTGGGAAACTGATTCTAAAATCTACTAATATCAACTGGACAACGATCTACTGGCAATGGACCCGTTACACACCCCTATCAACAAAAAATTTTTCGACGATATCAAGAAAAATTTTGGCGGCAATTTTGAAAAATGTTTTCGCACGTTAAATAAAATTAGCATTTCAATTGTAAAGGTGAGTGAACGGATAGAATTTATTAAGCAGTGTAAACATTTACGTTTAATTCCAAAGTTTCTTAAAAATAACTATAGAAATATTCAATTTACAAAAATCAACAATAATCAGAAATTTAAAAACATTGAACTTGATTTTGCAATGAAAACACTATCTATACTTTTAAATGATGCATATAGTAACAAAAATTTTTTAACTCAAAAAGTAATTAACTGTAAAAATTTGCTTGAACGTAAAATACCCCAAAATTTAATAATATCTTTCATTTCTCATAGAACTTCATTAAATTACAAAATCAGATACAAGTTAAAAGCTAAACATGAGAAAAAAATAAATATTTTATTAAAACAACAACACAATAATAATGCAAACCAAAATAATTTTATTAATATTTACAATATTCAAAAGCCGGATTCTTGGATAAAAAATTTAACTAATAAAGCTTTACCACAAGATGTTGAAGATGTTTTGAAACTTGGGCCAAATTTTAACTTTTATAACCCTACAAATAAAGTTCCAAATGAGAAAATCATAGTGAACGTTGAGAATGCAATTAGTAATTTGAATTCAGACAATCAAACCAAAATAAGAGCTTCCCTCTGTAATATTTTAACCAATCACCAGAATAAAAATAACAAAAAATTCTTAAACTCAAATAAAAACATACAAAATGATATCTTTCTCCAGAAATTAAATACCACTAAAAAGTTCTTGAAACAAAATGAAAACATTATTGTTACTAAAGCAGATAAAACACAAACCACAGTTATAATAAACAAAACAGATTATAATAATAAAATGTTGAACCTATTAAATGACAAAAATACATATAGCAAAGTTGATAAGGATCCAACAAATAAAATTCAAAACTTTAACAACAAAATTTAAAAAAATTGGAATGACAACAAATACATATGTGATAATACCTATAAAAAACTAATAACACATGATGGACTCATACCAAAAATTTATGGCTTACCTAAATTACACAAAAAAGACTTTCCTTTACGACCTATTGTCGCATCTTATATGAGCCCATTATATAAACTTTCAAAACATTTATCGAATATATTAATTAATATCACTCAAAAAAACCAACATAGTGTAAAAGATTCTTGGACTTTTAAAAAATTTATTGATAATGTTTCACTTACTAAAAATCAAGTTTTATTCTCTTTGGATGTTGTCTCACTTTATACTAATATTCCTATAAATTTAGCCATTGATACTATTGAACAATATTGGTCTCAAATAGAAAAATATACAAATATTCCTAAACTAGAATTTATTAAAGCTGTTGAATACATATTGAATTCTACTTTTTTCTCTTTCAATAATCAAATATATAAACAGAATTTTGGTGTTGCTATGGGACAACCCCTTTCAAGCACAATAGCCGATTTAGTTATGCAAAGAATTGAATCTGAAATTTTAAATAATTTGAGTGATATTGGTTTTTATAAGCGGTATGTCGATGATATTATAATTGGTACTAATATAAACAACGTAAAAAAATTGTTTCAAACTTTTAATGACTATCATCCAAGACTACAATTCACAATTGAATATGAACAAAATAAATCTATAAATTTTCTTGATTTAACACTTATAAGAACAGATTCTGGTATAATTGAAACTAACTGGTTTAGAAAAGACATTAAAACTGACAGATATTTACATTTTGCTTCTCAAACAACAATTAAATACAAAATTAGTGTTATTAACAGTCTAATAGATCGTGCAATTTTACTTTCTTTCGAAAAATACCATAATGAAAATATAACAAAAATTAAAAATATATTAATAAATAACGGTTACCCCATAGACTTCATAAATTCAAAAATTAAAATTAGAATTAATAAACTAAATTTCAAAAACACAAATAACAAAAATGATTCTTTTGACTTATACCCTAATTGTTTAGGAAAAACTTTTAATAACGATCAATATATAGAAAATTCATATTACATATCACTTCCTTACATACCTAAATTGTCACAACAATTAAGTAAACTTTTGAAAACTTATAATTTTAATGTTTCTTTCAAAAATAATAATACTATTGGTAAACTTTTCTTTAATAATTTAAAAGATAAACCTGAAATTCAATCAGAATCTAATATTGTCTATCAAATCAATTGTAGTGATTGTGATGCCAGTTATATTGGTCAAACCAAACAGTACCTCAAAAAAAGGATTTCACAACATGCAACTTCAATAAAAAAGAAAACATTAACTCCAAATAAACCCAATACTGCCTTATCAGACCACGCTGTTGATAATTACCACAATTTCAATTTTAACTCCCCAAAAATATTACAAAGGGAATCAAACCTTAGTAAACGAATTTTTTATGAAATGATTGCAATAAAACAAAATTCTAACTCAATTAACTATAAAACTGACATTGAAAACCTACACTCAATTTATTTTAATCTTATCTAAATAATTATATTATCTTTCCAGACTGATAATTTCATTAAACTTGTTTTTGTCACTTTTTTCTGTTTACCATAACATATATAATTAACATGATCATTTTAAAAAATAGAAATTTTGTGCGTTTTCAATTCTTTTTATGCTTTTCTCTTAAATTATTTTTATCAAATTAATTTATTAAAGGATTTTTGCTTTGATATTTTTATATTAATTCCTTGATGTCTTTTTCATTATTATTTATCAAATTTTATTTTGGCCCACTTTTGGAAATATTTTCATATTTAACTTTTTGATTCAACGGGATATCCCATCTAACTTCACATCAGACTTATATATTAATCTGTGGTGACAGCTATTAAAAATTTTCAGAATTTTGAATTAGCCAAAAAATGCTCTATTTAAACATTTAGAAGGGGAGTGTTTATTTCCTCCCCTCATAATAATTTTTGTTATGTATTGTTTAGTGTTTTTATTATATTATTAACTTTTCAAACAATCCAAGGTAAGATTTTTTATCAAAACATTGCTTGGTATTCTAACCCGTTTTCTCTCATTTTAGGAAGTTTATAATGTATCTACATTAATTGTATCAACTGTAATCTGAAGAAGTTTGCTAATATGCAAATGAAACGTTATTCTCAACAAATAAAGCTACTCGGTTTTGTTTGATTTTTCGCTTTTTATTGGCTGATAAAAATGTTTTCCTAACCAAACTATTTCGTATTATTAATATTCAGCCGTTATAAATTTGTTTACATATAATCGAATCATTTGGGAAACTGATTCTAAAATCTACTAATATCAACTGGACAACGATCTACTGGCAATGGACCCGTTACACACCCCTATCAACAAAAAATTTTTCGACGATATCAAGAAAAATTTTGGCGGCAATTTTGAAAAATGTTTTCGCACGTTAAATAAAATTAGCATTTCAATTGTAAAGGTGAGTGAACGGATAGAATTTATTAAGCAGTGTAAACATTTACGTTTAATTCCAAAGTTTCTTAAAAATAACTATAGAAATATTCAATTTACAAAAATCAACAATAATCAGAAATTTAAAAACATTGAACTTGATTTTGCAATGAAAACACTATCTATACTTTTAAATGATGCATATAGTAACAAAAATTTTTTAACTCAAAAAGTAATTAACTGTAAAAATTTGCTTGAACGTAAAATACCCCAAAATTTAATAATATCTTTCATTTCTCATAGAACTTCATTAAATTACAAAATCAGATACAAGTTAAAAGCTAAACATGAGAAAAAAATAAATATTTTATTAAAACAACAACACAATAATAATGCAAACCAAAATAATTTTATTAATATTTACAATATTCAAAAGCCGGATTCTTGGATAAAAAATTTAACTAATAAAGCTTTACCACAAGATGTTGAAGATGTTTTGAAACTTGGGCCAAATTTTAACTTTTATAACCCTACAAATAAAGTTCCAAATGAGAAAATCATAGTGAACGTTGAGAATGCAATTAGTAATTTGAATTCAGACAATCAAACCAAAATAAGAGCTTCCCTCTGTAATATTTTAACCAATCACCAGAATAAAAATAACAAAAAATTCTTAAACTCAAATAAAAACATACAAAATGATATCTTTCTCCAGAAATTAAATACCACTAAAAAGTTCTTGAAACAAAATGAAAACATTATTGTTACTAAAGCAGATAAAACACAAACCACAGTTATAATAAACAAAACAGATTATAATAATAAAATGTTGAACCTATTAAATGACAAAAATACATATAGCAAAGTTGATAAGGATCCAACAAATAAAATTCAAAACTTTAACAACAAAATTTTAAAAAATTGGAATGACAACAAATACATATGTGATAATACCTATAAAAAACTAATAACACATGATGGACTCATACCAAAAATTTATGGCTTACCTAAATTACACAAAAAAGACTTTCCTTTACGACCTATTGTCGCATCTTATATGAGCCCATTATATAAACTTTCAAAACATTTATCGAATATATTAATTAATATCACTCAAAAAAACCAACATAGTGTAAAAGATTCTTGGACTTTTAAAAAATTTATTGATAATGTTTCACTTACTAAAAATCAAGTTTTATTCTCTTTGGATGTTGTCTCACTTTATACTAATATTCCTATAAATTTAGCCATTGATACTATTGAACAATATTGGTCTCAAATAGAAAAATATACAAATATTCCTAAACTAGAATTTATTAAAGCTGTTGAATACATATTGAATTCTACTTTTTTCTCTTTCAATAATCAAATATATAAACAGAATTTTGGTGTTGCTATGGGACAACCCCTTTCAAGCACAATAGCCGATTTAGTTATGCAAAGAATTGAATCTGAAATTTTAAATAATTTGAGTGATATTGGTTTTTATAAGCGGTATGTCGATGAT
Source organism: Agriotes lineatus (assembly GCA_940337035.1). Lineage (NCBI taxonomy): Eukaryota > Metazoa > Arthropoda > Insecta > Coleoptera > Elateridae > Agriotes > Agriotes lineatus. The sequence goes on from CALNHX010013087.1 coordinate 8,348, forward strand.
ATTATAATTGGTACTAATATAAACAACGTAAAAAAATTGTTTCAAACTTTTAATGACTATCATCCAAGACTACAATTCACAATTGAATATGAACAAAATAAATCTATAAATTTTCTTGATTTAACACTTATAAGAACAGATTCTGGTATAATTGAAACTAACTGGTTTAGAAAAGACATTAAAACTGACAGATATTTACATTTTGCTTCTCAAACAACAATTAAATACAAAATTAGTGTTATTAACAGTCTAATAGATCGTGCAATTTTACTTTCTTTCGAAAAATACCATAATGAAAATATAACAAAAATTAAAAATATATTAATAAATAACGGTTACCCCATAGACTTCATAAATTCAAAAATTAAAATTAGAATTAATAAACTAAATTTCAAAAACACAAATAACAAAAATGATTCTTTTGACTTATACCCTAATTGTTTAGGAAAAACTTTTAATAACGATCAATATATAGAAAATTCATATTACATATCACTTCCTTACATACCTAAATTGTCACAACAATTAAGTAAACTTTTGAAAACTTATAATTTTAATGTTTCTTTCAAAAATAATAATACTATTGGTAAACTTTTCTTTAATAATTTAAAAGATAAACCTGAAATTCAATCAGAATCTAATATTGTCTATCAAATCAATTGTAGTGATTGTGATGCCAGTTATATTGGTCAAACCAAACAGTACCTCAAAAAAAGGATTTCACAACATGCAACTTCAATAAAAAAGAAAACATTAACTCCAAATAAACCCAATACTGCCTTATCAGACCACGCTGTTGATAATTACCACAATTTCAATTTTAACTCCCCAAAAATATTACAAAGGGAATCAAACCTTAGTAAACGAATTTTTTATGAAATGATTGCAATAAAACAAAATTCTAACTCAATTAACTATAAAACTGACATTGAAAACCTACACTCAATTTATTTTAATCTTATCTAAATAATTATATTATCTTTCCAGACTGATAATTTCATTAAACTTGTTTTTGTCACTTTTTTCTGTTTACCATAACATATATAATTAACATGATCATTTTAAAAAATAGAAATTTTGTGCGTTTTCAATTCTTTTTATGCTTTTCTCTTAAATTATTTTTATCAAATTAATTTATTAAAGGATTTTTGCTTTGATATTTTTATATTAATTCCTTGATGTCTTTTTCATTATTATTTATCAAATTTTATTTTGGCCCACTTTGGAAATATTTTCATATTTAACTTTTTGATTCAACGGGATATCCCATCTAACTTCACATCAGACTTATATATTAATCTGTGGTGACAGCTATTAAAAATTTTCAGAATTTTGAATTAGCCAAAAAATGCTCTATTTAAACATTTAGAAGGGGAGTGTTTATTTCCTCCCCTCATAATAATTTTTGTTATGTATTGTTTAGTGTTTTTATTATATTATTAACTTTTCAAACAATCCAAGGTAAGATTTTTTATCAAAACATTGCTTGGTATTCTAACCCGTTTTCTCTCATTTTAGGAAGTTTATAATGTATCTACATTAATTGTATCAACTGTAATCTGAAGAAGTTTGCTAATATGCAAATGAAACGTTATTCTCAACAAATAAAGCTACTCGGTTTTGTTTGATTTTTCGCTTTTTATTGGCTGATAAAAATGTTTTCCTAACCAAACTATTTCGTATTATTAATATTCAGCCGTTATAAATTTGTTTACATATAATCGAATCATTTGGGAAACTGATTCTAAAATCTACTAATATCAACTGGACAACGATCTACTGGCAATGGACCCGTTACACACCCCTATCAACAAAAAATTTTTCGACGATATCAAGAAAAATTTTGGCGGCAATTTTGAAAAATGTTTTCGCACGTTAAATAAAATTAGCATTTCAATTGTAAAGGTGAGTGAACGGATAGAATTTATTAAGCAGTGTAAACATTTACGTTTAATTCCAAAGTTTCTTAAAAATAACTATAGAAATATTCAATTTACAAAAATCAACAATAATCAGAAATTTTAAAACATTGAACTTGATTTTGCAATGAAAACACTATCTATACTTTTAAATGATGCATATAGTAACAAAAATTTTTTAACTCAAAAAGTAATTAACTGTAAAAATTTGCTTGAACGTAAAATACCCCAAAATTTAATAATATCTTTCATTTCTCATAGAACTTCATTAAATTACAAAATCAGATACAAGTTAAAAGCTAAACATGAGAAAAAAATAAATATTTTATTAAAACAACAACACAATAATAATGCAAACCAAAATAATTTTATTAATATTTACAATATTCAAAAGCCGGATTCTTGGATAAAAAATTTAACTAATAAAGCTTTACCACAAGATGTTGAAGATGTTTTGAAACTTGGGCCAAATTTTAACTTTTATAACCCTACAAATAAAGTTCCAAATGAGAAAATCATAGTGAACGTTGAGAATGCAATTAGTAATTTGAATTCAGACAATCAAACCAAAATAAGAGCTTCCCTCTGTAATATTTTAACCAATCACCAGAATAAAAATAACAAAAAATTCTTAAACTCAAATAAAAACATACAAAATGATATCTTTCTCCAGAAATTAAATACCACTAAAAAGTTCTTGAAACAAAATGAAAACATTATTGTTACTAAAGCAGATAAAACACAAACCACAGTTATAATAAACAAAACAGATTATAATAATAAAATTTTGAACCTATTAAATGACAAAAATACATATAGCAAAGTTGATAAGGATCCAACAAATAAAATTCAAAACTTTAACAACAAAATTTTAAAAAATTGGAATGACAACAAATACATATGTGATAATACCTATAAAAAACTAATAACACATGATGGACTCATACCAAAAATTTATGGCTTACCTAAATTACACAAAAAAGACTTTCCTTTACGACCTATTGTCGCATCTTATATGAGCCCATTATATAAACTTTCAAAACATTTATCGAATATATTAATTAATATCACTCAAAAAAACCAACATAGTGTAAAAGATTCTTGGACTTTTAAAAAATTTATTGATAATGTTTCACTTACTAAAAATCAAGTTTTATTCTCTTTGGATGTTGTCTCACTTTATACTAATATTCCTATAAATTTAGCCATTGATACTATTGAACAATATTGGTCTCAAATAGAAAAATATACAAATATTCCTAAACTAGAATTTATTAAAGCTGTTGAATACATATTGAATTCTACTTTTTTCTCTTTCAATAATCAAATATATAAACAGAATTTTGGTGTTGCTATGGGACAACCCCTTTCAAGCACAATAGCCGATTTAGTTATGCAAAGAATTGAATCTGAAATTTTAAATAATTTGAGTGATATTGGTTTTTATAAGCGGTATGTCGATGATATTATAATTGGTACTAATATAAACAACGTAAAACAATTGTTTCAAACTTTTAATGACTATCATCCAAGACTACAATTCACAATTGAATATGAACAAAATAAATCTATAAATTTTCTTGATTTAACACTTATAAGAACAGATTCTGGTATAATTGAAACTAACTGGTTTAGAAAAGACATTAAAACTGACAGATATTTACATTTTGCTTCTCAAACAACAATTAAATACAAAATTAGTGTTATTAACAGTCTAATAGATCGTGCAATTTTACTTTCTTCCGAAAAATACCATAATGAAAATATAACAAAAATTAAAAATATATTAATAAATAACGGTTACCCCATAGACTTCATAAATTCAAAAATTAAAATTAGAATTAATAAACTAAATTTCAAAAACACAAATAACAAAAATGATTCTTTTGACTTATACCCTAATTGTTTAGGAAAAACTTTTAATAACGATCAATATATAGAAAATTCATATTACATATCACTTCCTTACATACCTAAATTGTCACAACAATTAAGTAAACTTTTGAAAACTTATAATTTTAATGTTTCTTTCAAAAATAATAATACTATTGGTAAACTTTTCTTTAATAATTTAAAAGATAAACCTGAAATTCAATCAGAATCTAATATTGTCTATCAAATCAATTGTAGTGATTGTGATGCCAGTTATATTGGTCAAACCAAACAGTACCTCAAAAAAAGGATTTCACAACATGCAACTTCAATAAAAAAGAAAACATTAACTCCAAATAAACCCAATACTGCCTTATCAGACCACGCTGTTGATAATTACCACAATTTCAATTTTAACTCCCCAAAAATATTACAAAGGGAATCAAACCTTAGTAAACGAATTTTTTATGAAATGATTGCAATAAAACAAAATTCTAACTCAATTAACTATAAAACTGACATTGAAAACCTACACTCAATTTATTTTAATCTTATCTAAATAATTATATTATCTTTCCAGACTGATAATTTCATTAAACTTGTTTTTGTCACTTTTTTCTGTTTAGCATAACATATATAATTAACATGATCATTTTAAAAAATAGAAATTTTGTGCGTTTTCAATTCTTTTTATGCTTTTCTCTTAAATTATTTTTATCAAATTAATTTATTAAAGGATTTTTGCTTTGATATTTTTATATTAATTCCTTGATGTCTTTTTCATTATTATTTATCAAATTTTATTTTGGCCCACTTTTGGAAATATTTTCATATTTAACTTTTTGATTCAACGGGATATCCCATCTAACTTCACATCAGACTTATATATTAATCTGTGGTGACAGCTATTAAAAATTTTCAGAATTTTGAATTAGCCAAAAAATGCTCTATTTAAACATTTAGAAGGGGAGTGTTTATTTCCTCCCCTCATAATAATTTTTGTTATGTATTGTTTAGTGTTTTTATTATATTATTAACTTTTCAAACAATCCAAGGTAAGATTTTTTATCAAAACATTGCTTGGTATTCTAACCCGTTTTCTCTCATTTTAGGAAGTTTATAATGTATCTACATTAATTGTATCAACTGTAATCTGAAGAAGTTTGCTAATATGCAAATGAAACGTTATTCTCAACAAATAAAGCTACTCGGTTTTGTTTGATTTTTCGCTTTTTATTGGCTGATAAAAATGTTTTCCTAACCAAACTATATCCTACTTCATGTTTAAGGGGCGAGTTCTTATTAATGATTGGATACAGCATCGCCAGTCGTGCATATGCTTCATTCAGCTTTTATTTGTATGAAAAGCCCATGTCAGTTTCGTATCGAGAAATACACCTAGGTATTTCACTGCGTTATCCGCCGAATTCGCTTGAATTTGTTGGTTGTCAATTGTGATGTTTGGGGGTAAAATTGGCCTTCGAAGAGTACAAATTTTAGTTTCGCATTTAGCAGTGTTCAGTCTTATGCACCATTTATCAAACCACTTCAGCAAGATGTCGGTGTAATCTTGAAGACGACGTACAGATATGAGAATATCGGTATGTTGAGAGAGTAGAATGGTGTCGTCAGCATACATAGCGATGGTTGAATTGATGGGTTCAGGGATGTCAGACATATAAATATTGAACAGTGTTGGACCTATGATGAAACCTTGTGGTACTCGATTCTTACTGCAAACGCGCGGTTCGTTAAGAAAGATTTAATAATGGATAACAAGTATGCGGGCATGTTTATTTTCATCAGCTTGAACAATAATCCTTCTATCCACACTCGGTCGAATGCCAGAGCAATATCAAGGAACTGGGCCACGGTATACTGCTAATGTTCAAATGCTGTCTCTGTGAGTTCAGAAATACGAGACAATTGATGTACGGTTGAGTATTTCTTTCGAAAACCATATTGGTATGCTGGAAGAATCTGATTGTCTAGGAGAAATGCGTTGATACGGAAGTGAAGGGTTTGGGAAGTGTAGGAAGGAGACTTATTGGGCGGTAACTGTCAAGGTGCTTATGGTTTTTGCCTGATTTAAGAAAAACTAAGATGTGTGCGTACTTCAAGAATTTGAAAAGTATCCAATTCTAAGGCAAGCATTAAATAATATTGTTAGAAAAGTTATTATTTTTAAAGGGAAGTTTTTTGAGAACTATATTTGGAATTAGGTTGTGACCTGACGACCTTCTAGGAGACAGAGTGTGAATATGCTCTAATATTTCTTCAGGAGAAGTAGGTACTATTAGTACGGGATTAGCTGGGAAGTCCGTATTTAATTTAATTTTACTGCTTCTGCAAAATCAGTGTTTCTGTCAGATATTTTGGTAACAAACGTATTTTGTAGATGTGTGGCAAATATGTCCCATTTTACTTCATCGGTGGCGTACTTATGATTATCAACTTGTATAGTGGAAACTTGCGGCTGTTGTTTTAATATTCTTCTCGTAGCTCGCCACATAGTAGGGCCCTCGGCTGTAGATCAGATATGTAATTTTGGTAATTGGTTATTCTGTGTTGATCCATTGCCATTTTAACTTCCGTGTAAGTCGGTTAACATGCGTTTTGAGGAGGGAATCTCGTATTCTGGTCCACAATCTTCTCAGCCGATTTTTATGTTTTATAAGTTGTAAAATAATTTTCAGGTAGAGCCCTGTAAGTGTATTTTCGCTTAGTTTGAATTGTAGCAGCTTTGGTTACAGCCGTTTTAACTGCTGAGTTAAGTTTGTCAAGTTCTGTGTCGATGTCTGCCTGAGATTCAATATTAGTTGGACAACGTATCGTTTCAGCAAGAGTAGTTTGGAAGTAGTTCCAGTCAACTACACCGTTGATTAGTTTAGGAAATGGTTGTGTAATTAATTCAATGCTATCAAAAGTAAGTAAGACTGGAAGATGATCAGAGTCTAGCTCGTATAGGACTGTTGGGCATATTGGGACAAGAAATTTTTTTACTAGGCCAATGTCTAAAACGTCAGGGCGATGGTCTCTGCGGTATGGGTAATGTGTAGGTTCGGTTGGAGCTGCTACCTGGATGGCGTGATTGGATATGTGTTCGAATAAACGAATTCCATTTGGGTTGCTGCTTGTACAACCCCCAATTGTATTCTTCGAATTGAAGTCACCAATAGCTAAAGTGGGTATGTTATCGGGAAATATGGCTGCTACTAGAACTTGTGGCCAGCCTACGTCTGGCCCTGCTAGCGTAAAGAAACGGTTAACAATAAAAATGCTTGCTTAGGCTGTGGCAAGCCGACGTCCGGTCTTGCCAGCGTTAACAATACAAATGCGGTCTCGCCATTCGTGCGCGCGCGCCACTTGCTAGTATGCAGGCCGTTCATGCTGCGTGTGCGCGCACCTGCTTACGTCCGGACGGCCGGCGACCGGCGGCATCGGCTCTTATAATATAAGATATCTGCTGCGAATAGACGTCTGTTAGGCTGTTTATATGCTGCTATAATATTCACACTTCTGTTATTCTCCAATTCTAATTTAATAGCGGCAGTTTCAAGATTAACGAGTCCTTCGATGTCGTAAGTGTGGCCAGCGATTTTTTAATAATTATTGCAACGCTTCCAGATGCGTAGTTGGATATGCGATCTTGTCTGTAGATATTGTACTGCGGTATTCTAAATTACTGATTGTTTGCTAAATAAGTTTCTGTACCAATTAGGATGTCAACGTTGTGTCTCTCTATGAAGGCAATAACTAGTTGTCTCTGTCTTTGTAAACCATTGGCATTATAGTTAGCGATGATGAGATTAGATAGTCCACATAATTGATATTTATCCATTAAGGAGAGAAGGAATAATTGAGAAGATGAACGATGTAATCTGTTTATGAAATGGAGATAACATATGCCAAATAATCTGGATTAGATCAGTAAGAGAAGGAGAGTGAGATATTGTTTGAGTCTATATTGTTGAGACGTTGTTGTGGGAGATAGTTTATGGGCGTAGGTTGTTCCTGGAGTAACATAACTATAGACAGTATGGTTTGAATTTGGGGTTGTGAGTGGTGAAGGGTGCGGGTATTTTTTTTTGTTGGAGGTAATATAGTAGTTGCAACCTCTATAGTTTGCGGAATGTTCGCAGCCACAAGTTACACACTTTTCTGTTTTTGTTTTAGGGAATTTTGAGTAGTGATGCATTCCTGGATACTTGACACAGCGAGCTAGAAGATGACAGTAATTTTTCGTGTGTCCTAATCGCTGACAGTTCGTACACTGTGGGGTATCTTTGCTAGTACGCCGCAGCTCTATTGAAATTATACTATGTAGGAACTTAGTTAGCTTGAATATTTCTTTTGATTTATCCGTTTGGGTAACTCAATTGCACAATTGCTGTTTATTTTTAAGTAGTCGCATGACCTTTAGGGCTGGGAACTGTAGAGACTTAAGTTCATTAGAAATTTCTTCGGTTGTAAGCGCGGTTGGAATATTTCTCATTATTACCAATATGTTCGAGTTTTCCGGGTTGCGAAATGTTTAGTATTCTATTTTATCTTTGTTAGTATCGTAAAATTTTGTAATATTACGATAGTCTTCAATGTTCGTTAAATTGACACGGAAGTGAGGCTCTTCGTAGTTGATAGTAAACTCCTTTTTTACTGTGGATGGGATGTCGGTGATTACTGCTTGGTAATGTGCTGCGTTTTGTAAAAATATAGATGAATTTTTTGGGATTTGATTACTGGGTCAAAGTCCGTTGTGTTGATAGTTGAGTCAATCTGTTTTGGAAGATAATATTTATTTTTGAAAGTAGTTTCTCTTTATCAAAGGAGTATTTCTTGTTGTGTGTATCTATCGTGGGAGAGTTGATAGGTCGTTTATTTGAAGTGGTGTGGTTGTTATCAATCTCCATGCTTTTACTCGTTGCATTGTTGTTAGATTCGTCTCCTTTGTAGATAATAGCCGATTTTTGAGATAAGTATTCTCCATGTCTGAGTAGAAGATCACAGATACCTGTGATTTGTTAGGAATAATATATGGCGTAGCCCAAGGCTAGCCTTTTAAAAACTAGTGTAATCGTTTCCCGATGAGTGCGTAGTTGAAATCACAATCACTTATTTTAAATAAAATAAAAATCTGACCTTAGTGATTGCAGAAAACAGCGCTGGTACAATATTCAGATCGCCCCCATAGAACGGAGAGGAGGAGGCCAACTGGGCAAAATGGTCAGTGTGTCCGTAAATCCTAGGGGTCAACCGGGCAACAAGCAAAAAAATGTTTGTACAAAGATACGAATTTAGGTTATTTGCAGATTTAAGATTTGTGTGTACTTAGTACAAACATTTCTGTGTAATGTAAAGATACCAATTTAGGTTACTTGCAGATTTAAGATTTGTGTGTACTTAGTACAAACATACCTGTGTAATGTAAAAAATGTGTGTAGGCCCTAGCGCGAGTCCCTTGCCCAGTTGACCCCTATACTTACAGGTAAAAATTAAGTAGCGGGATTATAGAGTTGACCGTTTGCCCAGTTGGCCTGCACCCGAACGGAGAGCGTGAGAAAAGCGCCCAGCCGTTAACACAGCATGATCGAGACTCGAAATGTTAAATTGATGTACAGGGCGTCAAGCGTAAGTTTACAGGTTGGTTGCGAAACGGTAGATAACGGGACGATACAGGGTTTACTTTGAAGGAGGAATTTTGCGAAACACAAACACGACGCAATTCGGAATACTAGTAGCTGGGGCTGAGGGTAAATTTGGATATATCCGACAATTTGAAAATTAGATTAGATCACAATATCTCGTAATGTTGTTATTGCTATATTTGGTCCCACAATCTAATCATGTATTGTTATACAGAAGACTATTATTTACTAGATTTCAATATTTAGTAATATAGCTGCAGCAACAGCATTGTAAAAGTAGACGATTTCAATTCTCAGACGGTGCGGCATAATAATCAAGCATGAAAATGTACAAAATTGAACAAATTGTAAAATACATCTATACAGAGTTCTACATTCATTCATAAAAAAATTATTTGGAATACAGAAATTCGACAAACCGGAATCAGAGAAGCTGCTGGTCTCAACTAAATTGAACGTATATAAGCCACTTATTTTTTCAATTACCAAGGATTGTTTCATCACATGGAATTCATGCGTCAAGATTGGAAATCAGTAAATATTTTACTGAAGTTACTTATAATTTTTCGTGTACAGAGAAAATTTCCAAAAATAATAGCATCACTAGTTATTGCTACTTGAATACTACAGGAACGCTTAAAAAACGCTTATCATGAATAAAAAAGACACTAACGTTGCCAAAGGAACGCAAAAGAGCATCGAACTTCTATTGAATTCCAGTTTTAACTTAAAGAAGGGAATGGTTGACGCATTGTAAACAGTAGTTTTATCTGTGTAATTCTAATTTGTAATGCAAATTGAATAAATGTTAACAATCTGTAGTGCTATGTAGTATGTACCACATACCGTTTTATTTCCAATCCATTTGCACGCAATGCTTGTTCTGACTTCTTTATTTAGACAAGTTGTATTAAATGACCCCAGAAAGCGTAATCAGTTTGATATTTAAATCAGCAACGCTGAAAATGTATTTTATTTCTTAAAATGTGCTGTAGCTTTGCGTAAAGATAATTGCCGATCAATACCTCCGTCTTGCGGCTTTTGACGTAACTCACACAAATATTCCGCTTACTTTTCCCATATGTGACTACTAACAACACAACGAATTAGTAGTATCACATGGAGTCAAATTCCAAATTTTTCTATTTTTACTAATACCTGTCTAAGCATGACTGTTTTCAATTTATTTACGTAACCTACAAGGAGGGGAACAAAGATCGAAATATCAAGATATAATACTATGCACAAACAAAAAACGGTTGAACTATTTTCTCTGTAAACTACACTCAGTTTATTCATGCTATTTCTGCGAGATTAGTTGGATTGCATGAATTAATTGGATCGTATAGACGAAATTACGGCCGACCTTCTTTCCAATTTTCATACAACCGTGTAGCATACATTGGTTAATATAGCTACTACCGTAGAAACACCTTTTTCAGAAGATCTGTGATGTAAATATGTCGAATTTGTACTGAAAAATTCATATAACTCTAAAACAAGGTAGAACACAGAAGCAATAACAACAAAATTATATAAAGATACTTATTTTTCTAATTAATATACCTTTTAGATTATTGGCAGCTAAATATGTGGATATAGTGCGATATAATAAATTATGTGGATTCTAAACGTTTTTGGGTGCATTTTAGAACTCACAGCTTGATGAAACGTGAATTTATTTGTGTGTTAATGTATACCTCAATATTTAGATTTTGACAAATAACCCTCTTTCATCATTATTGATTCTAAATGCTCTTTAAATGCTCTTAATAAGCCACTATTTGGGAAAAAAATTTACTATTTTAAAAGTAAACGAATTCATTTGAAAATAACATATTCAGGCAACTGGAGTTATTTGCTGTAATTCTACGAACGCAAAGACGTTTCGGCGCGAACAAAACGTTCACTTAATTTTTCGTTTAAAAACAGTTATTTTCAAATATCTTGGTTATTTTCCACATTATTAAAAACATGTATGGGCATTTTGTGCAGAAATTGGTTTTACATCGATTTATCCAAAAATACGCATACCGTTTTCTTAAAAAAAATATTTTAATAAATTTAGAAGTGGATTGCGTTATTTGACAGATTCATTTTATTAACTGTTCGGTGCTTCTGTGTAATTTTTAAGCGTTCCAAACAACCCCAAGGTGATATATAAACGTTTAATGGGTTGGTGCTAGTGAGTGAAGGTGCAGGGAACCTTTTTACCTGGCATGTGGCCTTCTGGAGCTCGATTCACAGATGCCTACAGAACCGGGTTCCTTTTGTCTTTGCGCTGTAGGTTCATGATCTGGGAATTGCAGGGGAGGAATATTATTATGCGGTCCGATAGCCGGGCATGCAGAGAGGGTATAGTCGATACATAGTACAGCAAGGGTAGACACTTCGTGACAGAATGCTG
>CALNHX010013088.1:0-20182 GCA_940337035.1 Agriotes lineatus
AGTTTACAATTAACCAAATTGAATTGAATGCTAGATAGTTATAGAATAAACAAAGGTAGAAGTATCAGTATCGACAAGAGAGACAAAAAGGGACTTACCTAAGACAGTGAGCTGCACAGGCTTTCCGGTGACGACAAACCCCAGAGCATCTTCGGCCTCGCACTGCCACCGGCCGTCGTCCTCCAGGCGCACATTGTCTATCAACAGATTCCCACCACTGTCCACGAGGAACCGGTGCCCACTGACACGCTTATTATTTATATTGTCCTTGAGGATGGTCTGCACGATCTGGCCGTCCTTCAACCAGATGCTGGTGCTGAAGTTAATGTTCACGGCGCACTCTAGCGTCAGCTTGACGTGCTGCTCCGCGTACATCTGTACAAACCCCAAGTCTGGGGAATTGGAGTTGCTCTCGTAGCTGAGGTTGGTACGACTGTCAGCTCGGATTGAGCGATGATGTGTGTTTCCGGAGTGTGGATGACGCGTGTGCGTTTTTGTTTCCGCTTGGCCTAGAACAAAACGTTGCTGCGTTAGCATTTTCAAAGCTCGGTTTCGCTGACGGTTTGATTTATAAGGGATTGAGAGTGCACTTAGAGGACAAGTCGAAAAACCGAGAAAAGGCCCGTTTTTGCGCCCCGTCAGATCGCGTGTCGTTAGGGTAAAGCCGGGTGCACACAGTAAATTTTAAAGTTTAATGCAGCCAGTTGCTGCTTCGTTTTAATAATTCGCAAGAGACAACCCAACTGCTATTGTATCATTCTCAGGAAGAGCATGCAGTGGTAGGTTTGGTGACAATATTGAAGTGGAAGCTATTGTAATGAGAACTACTTTAACTACAGAAAGCAGACGCAACTCAGTGTCACAGCAACAATAGTCAATTAAGATCTCGAGGACATAGCGACATCCCAACAATAGATTTCGTACTTCTAACAAAATAGTTCGAAACTTATTCGTCAATATAGTTCCAGAAGCGAGGAAACCTGCCTTTAAAAAGCCCTCAAGGCAAGCGCCAAGAGTAAGTTTAGTGAAAATATTGAAGTGTCAACTATTGCAGTCTGGAGAACTACTTTAACTGTTTCTAAATTTACAACCGTGTCCTCGGCTGAATTGGATGTGGGGCATCTAAAGTGCAAGATGATATGTAAAATGGCAGTCAGGAATATACACGGTTTTTCCATCACGGTCGCCCTTGTGATGGAAGGGAAATGGGAAATGTCAAAATAGTTTTTGATGCTTCGCATTCGGAGAGTCTATTGTGATGATTTACGTGTTTGCGTCAGTGGCTGCGCGTCAAATTTTATTATTGCCAATCTGAAATAGATGTTATTGACACAAAAGTGAGACACAACGAATTATAAAATAGAAAAGGAAAAGAATAATATCATTAAGAAAAATATCTGGTTGGCCAATTGAAATTCACTCTTTAACGTCCAAATACTCAGAGAACACGTGCGTAAACTGGGTTACATATAGTTTAGGCTGAGAACGAAAAGTAATAGCTGTTGATTAATTACAGATTAATTAGAGGTTTATTTGATATACGAATTGAAGCAGCTGAAAACCGTGTTGCTTCATATCTAGAGGAATCAAAATAATGCACTTTCCTACTAAGCATTTACGACACGGCAATCTAGAAGCGAAATTAGCAACCAGAAAATTTCTTGAATCGCGTTAGCTAAGAGCTGCCGGCTAAACTTGTAGCAACATTTTGATGTATACAACATGAGATGTAAAACTCCAAGGATGTCTCCCGTCGTCCATAATACATGAGACGACGGTTTGCAGGCGTATTCTGTCCTTTCGCGAGGCATCAAATAGTAAATATAATCGACACACGTGATCATTGCTGACGTTTAGGGCTTTCAGATAAATTACATAAACTTAATAGAGATTGACGGAGTCGACCGGCATCGTTTTATCCAGGGACGGTAATTTCGCTTGCATTGCTGGTTGATGTTTACTGTATTTTACAGTCCTTTGTAACTTCTATTTAAAATTATCAAGTGGTTGAGTATAACTACTGTTGCGTAATACATTGTGACTGAACTAGATTTTAACTGAAAAACCTCTAAAAAGTTCTAATTAATTATATTACTTCACTGTACTTATGTGTTCCGCTTGAACTTTCTGGTTTTCTTAATCATCTCTGCGCTTTTGTGCATAAAATAAAGCACAACAAACCGTAACACAAGACGCTACTTTTCTACCGGATTCAAAATAACTTGAAAGAGTATATTACCAAGTTATAAAAGTTGAAGCAGTTATTAGCAACAACTAGGTTTGCTAAGTATAAAAATTGTATTTTACTACCACGATCGCAGGTTACATTGTTATGTGGTTGAACGGTGATGAACGCTCGAGTAGAAATACTGTGTTATAATTTCTCTTTCATCGGGAAAGATTGACTGTAATTAGTTTATAAGTTCTAATCAAACAACGTCTTAGTGAAGCTCCATATTGAAGTGAGAGGAAGAAGATAAGGTAATGTTAGATGAGTTTCACACGCTCACCTAGTATGTGCAGCATGTGTTCTCCAAACTTCTATTATCCACGTGTTCAACCAGTCGCTGTCCTATAAATTGCTCAAACAGACAAGCGCACAGGTGCGCAACCCAGATGATTTGATAAGTTCAGTTCTTAGTTACAGCTGCAGTGCATTACATCTCCAAAAGACCAGCTGCTAATCCATAAATCAGACAAAACGCTCATTAGGGCATTAAAGAGGCAGCGAAAGTCACGTTAAGATTAAGATTTGAGCCATAGGATAACACGTTGAGCAAATAGTTTTGACACAATAAAAACACTGGTTAGCGCATTAAAAAGGTCGTAAAAGTAATTTAAAGATTGATATATATGAGCTGCGAAACTAACAAGTGTTAAGCAGTAAATTCCTTTCCGCAAAAATCAGTCACGCTAAATCGCCGAATTAAACACCATTTTCAAACCAGATCGAAGATATCTCATTCTTCCCCGCCACAATCGGCTTTCAGATCTTTTAAAAGGGCTTCGCATAATTTTCTGCGGAGGATCCCTTCAGTTGCAGCATCCAAGTAAGTAGTGTAGTTGGTGTCGAGTGCCTTTATGTGTTTTAACCCCGACGGCTTTGACCTCGTCTAGAGGCACTTCCGGATTTTCCTGCACAAAGGAACAGACGCGTAGGCCAAGTTCTCGTACGGAAGCATCACTTGGCATTCCCTACTATCGATTTTTCTCCCGGGCCCTTCAGCAGTTACAGCAGCTTTGCTTGCCACATTCCATTCTATCAAGCTCCCTTGATTTTCTGTAGCAATGCAGCGAAACGTCCAAGCGCCATTCCAGAAGAGACTTCAAGTAACACAAGCCTCAGCAAAGATCTTAAAAAGATACCTACTGTGTAACATTTACATTAATGTAGACCCCGCATGATTTTCGCTAAGGAACATAGTGTCACGGAAGCAAATTAAAGTGACGTACGTTTAAAACACCTCTTATAGCGTTCAGATAACGGCAACATAGTCATTATCATTTCACGAATTCATAATCCTGTAAACAGTTAGATTAAGATTACCGAACGAGAATATTTAGGAGTGTAAAACGTCATGCAAGACTTCGGATTCAGTAATTAAGTCACCTGTAATCATTCTACATGGTCATTTTGGTGTATTGACGTTAATATATTGAATTTCAATTATTGTATTTGTTTGAATTTGACGGTCATTTCCTGTATTTAAGTGTAAAAGGTTCTAGCTGTAGGAAATCAGTTAAGGTAAGTTCCATCCGGGACAGCGCAAGGAAGGACGTCGCTGCAGTAGTATCAACAACACACCTACGGGTGATTTTCTCTTGCAATTTTTAGAAAAGTGGTATCGCTCAAGCAATTCATTACCTTTTAAGTTATAGAGCCTTTGCCCGGTGCGACAAACAATCCCGAAATAACCTACGCTCTCTCGACTAGCTGCCGCCATACTTTTTCTTATTACCACCATTCCGGGGAGGGCTGGGCTTGTAATCACCAAATATTGTCGTAATCACGTTTTATCGGGTAATAGTAAACGAGAAGAAAAAAAGGGAGAAAGCAAGGATCAGATAGAGAGGCAAATATAGTAGGTTAAAGCCGGCTTGGGTACTCTTACATCCACGAGCCTTTGAAAAACTGATAAAGCTTTATGTGACCACATTCCGTCTTTATTTAGATAGTAAAGCATTAAATAATTTGTACTTAGTAATAAGGTTATCATCTCATGGTCTCACTCCCAGGGTACCAAAATTGGATATGACTGTCCTTTCTCTGATTTTCAGCCAGACTGATTAAACTCTTCATCTTTTCCAATCCTGAATATTATATCTACTATATTCTAAACCGTCTACCCAACGTGAAATACTATGATAAATATCCTCTTTCGCTGATGAAATAAGAGAAGATAACCAAATAGCTAAGTAGCTTTCGGTTAACTCAGGCTGCCGACTAAAACTATGTATAAGAATAGAAGAACTTGAAAATACATTAAAGTCAATGGGGTGGTACATACCAGGAATTATAGGAAACTGAGCTACAAAAAGAAAATTGTAAAAACTTTAATATCTGGAAGACATGGTATCAAACTATCAACTATTACACTACAAACGGAGTAGCATGGTGTCCCGAGCAGGCGTCTCTTCGAAATAGATTTAGCATGAGAAGGCCACAGAATATAATGTATGTACCGCTCCACCTGGCTATGAAAAGGTTTTCTATTCACTGGAGCCTTGGGTAATACTGATACCACTAAACAATGTCAGGGTAAATTCAAGGTGTTCCAACTTACTTAAACGTTTACATGGGAACCATACGGACAACAACTGACAAAATCGATATACAACTAAGTGTAAGTCAAGGGGAAACGATATCCCGCAAAGTGTTTATACTTGCAATTAAACACGTTTCCAAACAACTGCAATACAATATCATTGAAATAAATATTGGTGGAAAATGTATAAATCATCATAGTTTTACAGATGATGCAGTCCTTATCAGTGGCAATCAACGACATTTACAAACCATGGTATGTAATTTACGCGAAACATCACTGGAAGCTAACAATGAGCATCCCCAAGCTAAGATCACACAACAAGAAGCAGTCAATAGAGTAATAAATGATAATAGAATCGAAACTGTGGCACAACATAAATTTACAGTGTTTTTCTACAGCCGTGATTTTAAACTGTTTCCAAGGGTCATATGCGGCGTGCTTTATGTTGTCTATAAAACACGCCATTACATTTAAAGCACGCAGTACTTTAAGAGTTTATAAAACCTTATTTGTGAAGATTAAAAGTCCAGTTATTATATCGGACCGATTTGTATGCGGAGTCCCGAGTGCCCGATTGGAGAGGGGCGCAGCCCGATGGCCCCTTTGGAAATGGGCGGAGCCCCGAGGGCCCCGTTGGAGAGGGGTGGAGCTCCAATAGCCCCCTTGGAGAGGGACCGAGCCCTGAGGGCCCCCTTGGTGAGGGGCCGAGCCCCGATGGCCCCCTTGGAGAGGGGCGGAGCCCGATGGCCCCCTTAAAGAGGGGCGGAGCCCCGAGGGCACCCTTGGAGAGGGGTGGGGCTGCAAGACCCCCTTGGAGAGGGGCCGAGCCCCGAGGGCCCCCTTGGAGAGGGGCCGAGCCCCGAGGGCCCCCTTGGAGAGGGTCCGAGCCCCGAGGGCCCCCTTGGAGAGGGGCCGAGCCCTAAGGGCCCCCTTGGAGAGGAGCGGAGTCCCGAGGGCCCCCTTGGAGAGGGGTGAAGCCCCGAGGGCCGATTTGGAGAGGGGCGAAGCCCCAAGGGCATTTAAGCTAACAAACTCCTCGGCTGTAGAAAAAATATTGAAGCCAACTCGTGTTTTACAGTTTAAAAATCTCGGTCGATCATAAAATTCTCGCTTCGCTCGAATTTTAACATGATCGACCTCGATTTTTAAATCCTCTGTAAAACACTAGTTGCCTTAATAGCTATTTCCGATTGCTTTTCACAATGTGTCAGTTGTGTCTCAAATGATTTTCCCTCTTGTCAATATTGACAAATAGGAATTACATTTGACAAATGGTAAAGCACAATTGATAGGTGGTGAAAAGCAATCGGAAAGCCCTGTAATATATTTAGAACATACCATTGCACTAAATAAACTCATCAAAAAGCTGAAAAATGGAAAAGTGAACATGAATTGGATAGACCATATGACTAGAGAGTGAGAAGAGTAATTGAGAAAACGAATCGCAACATGGAAACCTCGTAGTTCGAAGAGAAACATCGACTGTTCAAAGAAACGATGGATATATGACATAATGTAGGTTGTAGGCAACTGAACACAAACAGCACAGATTCGATAAATGCCGCATCAATTAAAGAATCTCTATATTTAAAAGCGTTTAGAGTAGGATTGAGAAAGAGGGCAAGTAAACACAGTTGTGGAAATACAATTGTCTAGTGTCTACGCTCATATCAATTTCATATGACTATGTAATGACACCTTTTACATTAGGTTAACAGACTGCTATATAGTTCCTAATCTCTCAATGTTTCTGTTACATGCATACATGTACATGCAAATTTGGAATTTTTATACAAATAGTTTGCTTCTTTTACTAGCTGCAGTTAATAAATTGCAACGAATGCAAATGCTACATTTACATCTTGTATTGCCATTATTTCACAGTACGTGAATTAACCATTTTGAAAGTATTATAGGTGAACTTCTTGTACCGTCTTCTACCGTTGTTTATTATGTCTTAGTACATCCTCATACAAAAGCAGCATTATTGTTATGGAACTACTTTTCAGATTGTACCACCATTTGTTGGATTATGATGTCACTAAAAAATCCTCAAAGTAGAACCTTGGTTTGGCTTTCGTTTGACAAATTCGGTCTTATTTGACAAGATTATCTTTATGTTCCAGTACTCTTTAATCATCTGCAGTAGGAATGGGCGCGCGACGTGAAAACAGTGAGGTCACGCTGGATCACGGCGGTTTCCATCGTTAACGTGAGTAATATTTGAAAATCGGGCCGTGAACGTGAGTGAAAATGTCCAGGGCGTGATTGACGTTTCACCTTAATTTTAAGTTAGATATTTAGTAACATATAAAAGACTACAGGGTGCCCCGCTCGCGCTCCTCTGCTGCCTACCCATGTGGAAAATCTAAAGCTGAAGCGGGAAGTCATTCTACTTCTGTGTGGCAGCCTGTAGCGACGGAGTTTTGCACCTGTGTTGCGAATGTTGTGTCTACAGTCAATTGCGTGCCAGCGTCTATAGACGACTAAGTAGAATTGACTTATAGTTCCTCGAATGTACTTTTAAGGCTAAGAATTAAAAGCGTTGCCTAACAACATATACCTTCTTATGCTCCTGTCAGTAAGGGAAACGCCAATTTCAATGACAGCCTTTAGTATTAAAATTAATGCCTTTGAAGGTGGCTGCAAGATTTTTTTTGCGAGAAAACGCTATTTATCTTTTGTTGTAAACTATTGTAGTCAATTTTCATTTATTTCTTCTTGTATCTACTATTCTGACTGCAAATTCTCACGTAAGTTATTTATTTCAGAGTTTTTAGTTCCGCTGCGGGTCCTTTATTGGTTTTAAATTTAAATATTACGATCCATCTGAATCCGAATTTACAAATAAAAGCTGCAGTTCACGTCTTGAACGTGAGCGTCAGCGTGCGTGAACGTGAGCATGGGCGTGCACGAATGTGAGTGTTTAAAGCAAGCGTGAAACGTGCGTGACGTGCGTGAATACTCACTCAAGCGCTCATCTCTACTCTGCAGCAACGTTTGGCATCTCGACTACTGTGTATGTGGCTAGAAATGTTTCTAACCCAACTATTTACATGATAAACCACCCTAATGGTTTTAAGATAGCTTCGTAAAGCAGATCATGGACTAAAACTCCATGCAACGAGAACTATATTACCCTATTCTTATGTTTCAGTAATGTTACTGGAAAGTGGAGTATCAAGGAAAGTGGCGGCCAACGTGGAAACTGTAATATTTAGCTTTGGTTGATGATGATCAAGTTTCTGCTCAGATTGAGAAACACTTCTTCGTTTTCCAGAACGACGTGTATTTTGTCAATTTCAGATGATACGTTTAGGTGTTGGAGCAACATAGGTTTCAAATAACATGTTTCTTTTACATTGCTTCAAAATATTAGGTACAAAAAGTGTTACCATGTATCTGGATACCGGATGACTATAATCTACTTATGTCAAGCAGAATCTGGACCTAGATCTAATCCAACGAGCAATACATTGCCCTAATGTTGAGTTTAAAGTACAGTGAAACACTTACTGGAATGTTGTGGTATCACGCAAGACAATGGTCAAACTGGAAACCAAATATTTGGCTTTGGTTTTATGATTATCGTATTGTATTGTTCAACATCGGGTCTCTGCTCAAAGTAAAGAAGACATAATCATTTGGCATTTGGCATAATAAGGTTTCTCCACTTTGGTTCAAGGTAATATAAACAACTGTTACCACAACATCCATTTTTGTTGCTTAACGCATCCCCATCTTGACGACAAATGTTGTTGACGGCTTTAGTATAGTTATAGAAGAAAATTCTGGACTTAGGTCACATCCAACGAACAATACATTACCCTAACGTCGAACTCCAGTTACAGTAGTTTTACTGGAAAGTGGTAGTATCAAGAAAGTGTTAAGGTTGAAGAACACTGGATCAGTTACAGAAACGCTCGGTATTCCGTCTCCTGCACATGATAGGTGATAGGTGTTGGAGCGGAGCATTAGTTTGGCGTAGCATGATTTTTTCTCATTGCTTGTAGCATTATAAAAACGTATAAAGAACTAAAGAAGTCGTTGGTTAAGTTATAACTCCGGTCATTAACTTTTACAGCTGTTTTACTGCAGCTTTCCACTTCATTTTATTTCGTTCAGTTTTGATCAACACCGATGTTCTTCTGTTCTGGACAAAGTGCGAAAAATTTTAAATATATTTTAGTGTCTTACTAGTTCTATTACCTCTACTTTCTTTAGAAACTTCAACATCTAGATGTTAAATGTCAGCAATATGCAGAATAAAGCATTGTTTGCGTTGAGACTGTTATCCAAATTATCGGAGCATTTGGCTGATCTGCCTCAGGGCAGGTCTCATATGATCATCCGCTGTCGCCGAACTCCCACGCGACAACGCGGTACAGGACATAAGATTCTCTTTGATAAAGCTCTCAATACCTACAAATCCCCTTTCTTATTTAGCAGACTGAGCTTCAATTACCGCGGCCGGTCTCTCTGATTCAGGTTTTTAGGTGGTTTTCTTGAATCAACAGAGGCTAATGTCGTAGCACCACTTCTGGCCTTTCTTCCATTCTCCATCCTTTGCTTCTCCTACCCATTTTGAAATTCCCATTCTTTGCCATCTTGCCAACAGTTGGAAAAAGCGAAATACCTTAAACCTTTGCTTTTTTGGGATCAGTAAAGTTGTGACTCTGCCGTGGTTGAGTTACCGTCATCTTCTATCCCTTAGCATAGCAAAAGAGTTTAACCTCTGACGTAGTTTACACCTTTAGTTACCGTGCTCCTTGTTTCATCCCTAACGAAGCTCTTTATGGTAATGGGCGGGACGTTCAGCCTTCAATCTCAGCAATGAAACATTGATCAATTAGCTGGCCAATTGACAAACATAGTCAGCAATGTAACTTTCACAGACAATATCAATCTTCTTCGATAATTTTCAGCGAATTCTGATATTATAGCAAATCGTGTGACCAGATTCTAAAATAGGTATCGTCAGAATTTTAACGTATCACGGTATGTTCATTGTTCATAACTATTCAAAGCATTTTTGAGTAGGTAAGGTCCTTGTATAAATCCTTATAATTGTTTATAATAAATATCCGTCGATGAGTGTAATAGTTAATAACATAAAATATTGGCTTATATTTCACATGGGGTTAATGGAGTTTGCTAAATCTAGTTGCAGTCATTTTGACAGAACAGTATGTAAGTAAATCGTTGGACGAAGTAGTGAAAACGACACTTGATCTTACCGTAACCAAATCATTTTTAGGTTCTTACTTTCACTTATTGTGGAGACCGGAGGCGCAACTCGCGTTCACGCTGTCGGCAATGCGTTTGAAACAGCAAGCAGATTTACATATTTCTGGAACCACAGTTGAACGCGCAAGCCTTCTCTTTCGCACCCCCATATACATATTTGCACCGTTCTTAATTATGGGTCTCTTGAACATTTACCATCTTAAATGCCTCACAATTGCGACTAAATTCAAAATTTAACCCACTTTCAGCGAATACGTTAAGCGTTGTTTTCCTTGTTTATTTAGGGCGCCTTCCGGGTAATTGTAAGCTCTATATTACGTTATTGTTCTCAGTTTATGTTTCTTTGTCTTGTATCACCAGCAAGTTGCTAGTGTTTATGAATATGCTTTGACCGCAATAAATAATGTGATGTATTTTTATTATTTTAGTTATTACTTCTACACGTTGTGTAGTGAACGTAAACCGAAGACTATTACGATTTCTGACAAAGCCGAAAGCGTCGTAAGAATTCAGGTAAGTTTTCATTCACAGCCCGAACAGTTGACCCGAAGCTAGGAAAATTTCGCGCTTACAGAAGACTTGCTCTTCACCCTCAGGCTTATATCGCTAAGTGGCGCCTAACAATTTCCGGTATTGTGGTATACTTCCTTCTAGGGTACGACCCTCTTTGGACGCGCATTAACTAAGCAAAAATATAACATCGCCCCTTCCTCTTTCCCTGAGCTATAGTAGTCCTTTTTCATTTCTTGGAGTGTCTTAAATTGGTTATAGACTATAATATATTATGCGATATAACGTCGTGCATTTGTCATGGACGCAAATATTAGTTGATTATTTTACTATTCCCGTTTTCGTAACGTTAATCTTTATTATTTTGCTAATTAACAATTTGAAGCTAGGAATTTCAGTTCTTGAACGTTTTAATTACGAATATAAAGAGCATAAATGTATCAACCGGAGTAGTCAGCAAACACGAGTTTCTTGTTAGATGATTTATATGCTTAATAAAGACACAAAATAGGCAATGCATCGGAAATATCAATATACTGAGGTTGAATTTCTCCAAATCCTATGGCTACGTAATACAGAAATTTGATTACACCAAATATTCACCCTCTCGAGTTATAAAGAACTATCTATTATTTAAACCGTGAAAATCCAAGGCTTCGACGAGCTCCGAAATTAGGTAGTTTCCCTGATTTAAAGCCACAAGGAAAAAACCCCACCCGTTATTTGCATTCATTCTCATGCAAAATTCGATTCGAGAATGTATATGTCACTGTTAACAAATGTAGCGGGGCCATTGGGAGCCGCAGCCTTGCGCAAAAAATCCTGCAGTGCTTGACGTAGGTGGATCGGAAACGCGCAGTAATTTTTTCAAAACGTAGGTTCCGAATAAAAAGGCAATAACAATATTTCTGCTTGACATTTGAATGCTTCTCGGGCACAGCCTCGAGATCCGATAACTGCAGCCGCTGGATCCCATTTGCCTCTTGCGTCGCCAGATTACGGTTAATTTTTGGCCGCCCTATGATGCAACGCGAACGGCTATCGATTTTGCCATTAGGCAAAAATTTAGCATAGGCATGTCGCAAATGCACAAATTACACGTTGCATCGCTGCTGCAGCGACTTTAATCGAGCGTGACAAGGGACGGACAACAATGCAAATTGCACTCGTGTTAGTGCATTAGTGCGGGTTCTTTTGGCCTTTTATGTTTCACGTCAGCTACGGCTGGAATTTCGGCGGACGCATGACAGCTCCATACTTCCAGGTCGTGAATGTTTTACACGAGGCGGCATGTGCTGCGTTTTCTGGCAGATTTAATTGTACTCTCCAAATTTAATTATTTACTGCAAAAGGTTTGAGCGATTAAATTATCTATAAGGAAGGAGCACGTATACTTAAATATATTCTTCGATCTACCTATGTAAAACAGACCCAGAATAGGACAGAAAATTGTCATTCAGATACTATGCTAAGTAAAGCTCATAGCTATTTTTTGTAACAATAGCATTAGGCTTTCGATGGGCCACTTTTCGTACTTTGTACTCCGAGGTCGAGATAAAGAAGAGAAGAGATTCTTGTTCACAAGCTAATAACTCAAGCCAAAAATCAAGAAAATAACTAAAAAATGTATTACAATGAATTGAGAACGGGATTGGAAAAAACAATATAGAAGATACATCATCATCATCATCATTATCATCATTATCGTCACCATCATAATCAAACAACCATTTAAGTGACTTGGGCAGTTACAACTCAGTTTGTAGAGATTTATTTAAGGTCATCCGTCCATATCGATACGGTGGCTGCTTCGACTACGTTTGTCAGCTCTCAATCTCCATTCGAGGATCTTCTAGAATGTCCGCAATGGCTATTCTTCTACGAATTTCTACGTTCCAACTCTGTCTTTCTGAGTAAAACCAAGCATGGGCACTGTATTAACTGCCGTTTCTTTGCGGATGTCCTCCACCATATGTAAAAACTGGAAGGACGTACTGGTTGAAGGCTTCCCTCTTGAGACTGAGTGAGATGTCTGTCTTAAATAAGATTACATTTGTGAGTATTCCACACGAAGCTCATCCCAACTTTATCCTTCAAAATAGTTCACACGCTTAATTATTTCCATTGACGCTTTGGCGATATTAAGTGTACCTTTCATCGATTTCGATTTCACCATAGGTTACTGCTTACTAGGTTTCTCCTTCTCCTCTTATGGCGCTACAGTCGAATTCGGCATTGGCCTTCTCTATTTTGGACTTTCACCTTCTTCGATCGGTAGAGCATGCCTTTCAGTTTTATACCATTAGCAAATTTCTTGCATCAACGTCTACTTTAAATTTTCCTCATTTCTTGGGTCTGCCCTTTGGTCTTCGTCTTTGCGTTTGTCCTTTGGAACGTCGTTCGTTTTTCAGGCACATTACGTGTCCCGCCCATATTAGTCTATTAATTCCGATATACATTTCGGCTGGTGATCCTTTAAGGTGTTGGTAGATGATTGTAACTAATTCTCCAAGCTCCATTGTCATTTATTTAGCCAATATGCCGCGTAAAATCTTTTAGCTACATGCGCTGCTCTGATTAAATATTAAGACTTGGCTTCTATAATATAGTATTGGACGTATGATGGTCTTACATATTTTGATTTTTGTGTCTGTGTGTATAATTCGGTCCTTTATAATTGGTAGTTTCGCAGATTATGCTCTGTTTGACATGATAATCCCTTTTTGGTTTCTGATTTTCCATTCTCATACTTTGTGATATTGGATCTTGAATATGTAAAGCATTCAACTGTTTTTTGTAATATTCTCCAATTGTAAAATTTTGCAGATGTCTGTGTGACCTCGTCTGCTTCAGAATGTTTGATTTTGTCGACGTTTGTAGTAGACCCACTATTTTGTTTGTGTTTCCAATTCTATATAGGCTTCTTGCTATATACATCTATATCATACTGCCTGGATTTACTTAGATCTGTCGTGGATCTATCGGCTCGAAATTCTGATTTTTACGCTCCAATAGCTTTCTCGGTAGGGGCAATCGACTTTTATTCAAGATGAAGGTAAATACCTTATTTATGTCGTATTAAGAACACATATTGCTCTGCAGTTTTTACATTGCATTCGATCCCTTTTTTATGTATTGGACATATTATGCTCTTATTCCATTCATCCGGGATATTTTGCTTGTCCATATGGCTACTATTCCGTCGTGCGTCTCTATAAACATTGCGTCGCCCCGTATTTTAATGGCAGGTGTCTCATCTATACGTGGCGCCTTTTTATTGTGTAACTTTACAGAACATCCTCTAGGGTATGTACCTTTGAGGACTCTTCATTTTCCGGTGGTTCTGGGATTTCTATTGCTGAGTTTGGTGTATGTTTAGCAACTAGTGAAAGCGGTGTCTTCGTGGTTTCTTAGATTACTGCAAAATAACAGGGTGACTAATGCAGTTTAGTCACCCTATTGTTTGTTATAGTTTATTTTCCAAACGACTCGATGCGTTATTCGCTGCAACTCTTGTTACATTTTTCTCTTTTAAGCTGCCCGGTACTAGAACTATGTACCTCGTAAAGCAACTATATCTGAGTTTTTCTCCGTTTACCATAAAGCTTTCCCACTCCATAATTTTTAGTACACGATACAGTATTGCAGTAAGAAATTTTGGCCATGTAGCGCACACACACATTGGCGTTTCAAGAGAAATATTATCCAGGGCAAAATCTGTGATAAGTAGTGCATGCATGGAACACAATTTAAAAATGAAATATTTGTGCTGCGATGTTTATACACCATCAACACAGATATAGAAATAAAAATAGACAGATTCCTGAAAGTCAAATAAAAAGAATGTTAGCTGTGGAGATGCGAATCTTATGACCTGTAGCAAAGCAGACATGAGAAAACCATAGTAGGAAAAAGTCCTTAAAGAGCTTCATATAAAAAGCATGTTCAAAATTATTGATGCATACAGATAAAATCAACTCGATCATGTACTTGAATTTAAAAAGGAAGGTTGTCAAAATAAATATACAGTTACATACCAGGGGAGAAAGGAGATGGGTCGAACAGTTTAAAGCCTGATGCTGAAAAGCCTCATAAACATATGGTATAGTAGGGGGAAATCATAATAATAACTTTTTTCCCGCTTTTTCACTTCGTGTATAGGTTTTGTTGAACATTTGTTACTGTATCGATCATTAAGTTTTTTAACTTCTCTGTGTCGCTTGTTGGAATTTTATTGATATATTCTTTCAACCTTCTTTCATTGTCCACGCTTTCATTATTTTTTTTCCAGAATGTTCTGACCCACTCTTCGTTGGTTTGAATATGTTTTGAAGCTCTTCCATTCCATGTCAGCTTCCTGTGGTGATGTTTCTAAATATATGTTGTTTTCACCAGGTAATATTTGGTGGTCTACTGCCGGGCTCTTCCACGTTGATCTTCTTTTCGCTTTCCTGTAGAAAAGGCAATTTTTTTGGAATAACTCTGATGGGCCGTATTTTTGTTATATTTTAACGTTAAAAGTGTGGTGATTGTTGTTTTACTGCTTCAACCGCGGCGCCATAGAACATTTTCATTCTTGCCGTCACTCTAAATTGGTGCATAGGTCAGAATCATTTTTAGGTTATGCGTAAAAGTAGATGTACATACTTCCATATTTTCATTTGATTGGGACAAAGAAGGTACATGCTAGAGAAAGTACGGAAAATAGCTTTATAACAAAATTCATTAGCAGTAATTGAGAAAAACCACACAAACGTGAGAAGGTAGAGGTCCGAAAAAAAAACTATTACCGCCTACGAAAATCAGAAGAAGTCAGTGGGCGGCGGGGGGGTTGGGGGGGGGGGGTTAACAATTTCAAAATAGAGAAGATTGGTAAAAAGGTTTGTTTATAGAAAATATAAAAACACAAAATAAGTCATGGTGAAACAGTAGAAAAACGGAAAATGCCATGAATACTTTTTTCAAGCGCAATGGCTATGTATGAAGGCACTAAATATTAGAGCTTTATACCATTTATATGTACATACAATAATTGTAATTAAATAATAAAGGCTGATGATAAACGATGTGACAGTTTATAGACAACCAACTTCGATCTGAGTGTCACATGTTAGATTTTGTTACAAATTGGATAAGAAAATTGCCGACCTAAATACAGGGTAAATAAAATAACCCTTGCACAAAATAGCAGTATAAAAAATGGATCTGGTAGCAGTTTAGCCCAGCAAATTTCTTAAGTACCAGATGGCACAGAACAGAAATAGATAGTCTAATATGAGAGAGGCCTATATCCAATGAATAGACAACGACTAAAACAGAAAGAAATTAATGCATTGGAGAACTGCAGAATAGATTCAGCAATAGGTTGCAGCAACGAAAATAAAACAGTCGGGTAACTTGCTAGACCTGTCTCACCTTGCCGAGACCTGCTCCTCTTCGAGAACCTATTCTAAAGAAAATCTATCCTAAACACACTGTAGCACCGGGTAGGACACGCTGTAATATTTTTCGAACTTTCCTGGTATTGCTAATCGTGCAAACCCAATAAACCTTCTCGCAAACCTTGTAAATACCGCTGTGTCACCGATCGTGCGAACGGAATAAACATTCCCTGAGCTCCCGTATCTAACACTTTTCCCCTACATAACCTGCAGGTAACTCCTGGTGTTGCTGTATCGCCGATGGTGTGAACACGATAAAATTGTTACGAAAGCCAATCATCGTAAGCAATACCTGCAGGCACCATTTCACACCGCTATATCGCCGATCTAAATAATGCAATAGCTTGTAAATATAACCTTTAACTAGACTTCAACCTTGAGTAAATTCAAGAGTCGCAAAGAATCGATCTCGCCGCTGCAAGCAAAGAAATATCGCAAACCTCGCACTCGCGGGTCTATTAACCAGCTTCCAGAAATACGCGTGCAAAGTTAAACGAAGCGTTTTAAACTTGTGCAAACCAGTCACCTGCATAACCTTAATCAGATCATAAGCGTAACCACCGACTACAGTTCAATAGAATTAAGTATAACCCATAATTTTAATTTTCGCCTCTGTGACCTCCAAAACTATCTGAATTTCGTCATTGGTACACTCCGTAGCCGCTTGTGCCCCAGTTTTTAGAAAGAACGTCATCGGGCACCTGAGAAATTTTCTGAAAAGTAGGAGCGTGTTTCAAACCCGCCTTCCAGTTTGCTTGCATATTAGGTTTAAGCACACTTGCACTTATTTGAAATCGGCGAACCTTCAAAATGGCGCCGACAAGGCTGTCTATTCTGAACATGTACACCCTTTTTTATAGCTAATGCTTACTTGTTTATTATTTAAAAATTAGTTTGGTTATATCCTTCTTAACAGGGAAGGCCGCAAATATGTCAGTAATACATGTTGGATTGTACCTAGCCTAATAGATTTGTGATATATGAGTTTAAGATACATCATTATTGTCAGTAAATTTTATGTTTAAATAAATTGGTACGACAACCTTAAGTACGCAGTTACAGAGTTCACTCCAAGGTTGTTCTCTAATAGGTTGGAAATATAGTATTTCTTATTAGGAAACGAACTATAACTCCGTGTCGGGTGGCGCTTAAAAACCTATTGTCCTGGACTTACCATGTCATTCACGAATTTAGTTAGACAGAATTAGTTACTGCCCTCAGAATAGATTCATCCCGTTTCCCATTGAGTTAATTGAGCTCCTTCCTTTGTTACCAGAGATTAGAGTGTCTACTGACAACACTGAAAACAACAAGCAAAGCCCCAAGATATGCGTCAGGGAGGCTATAGGGGAACTATAGAGCATCCAAGTGACAAAATAAGTTGCGAAATCACAGCACGTCACGTTTACACTAAGACAGAACATCCGAGTAGTGTTTCAGACCCTCCAAACGCTAATGGCTCATCGGGCAAAGATATAAGATGTTACTAACCAAGACTAACTACCTGTAAAGTATTGCTCAAAGCAATATAGAAGTACGGTGTGCATATGTGGGAAACCGTGACTGCAACAAATATTGCAACCCTACAAAGATTTTAAGATAGAACTCGTGCGATCATCAACGCCTCTTGGTTAAAGCAAATCGTGAAAACATGTAAAGATAATAACATTTTTTAAGACAAATTAAATTGAGCTAACGGCGAACGCCGGTATTTAGAACGTGCCTTTCTCTGGAAATTTGAATCTTACGGAAGCACAAGGGTAAATTTATGCAGGATTTACCTTGTAACCCGAAAAATTGGGAGAAGCTAGATTATTAGTACGTGATTAGAAGCGCAACTGTTGCAACTCGGGTATAAAAGTTAGATTTAAAAATACGTGCCGGTTGGAGCAAATTCTTTTAGTAGAGTTGTAAACTTTATTAGAAATCATCTGCGGTGTCGACCACTTGACAAATTTTCAAGAATTCATAGCAGTATGGAGAAATTATGTATTGTCACGTTCATGTACGTGACTTAGAAGTCCGAAATTAAAAGCTGCGCTGATAGGGTTATTCGAAATTTTGAGAACGCCTAACGAGTTTTCTTGGCTAAACTGAACTGAGAATTTAGTAGTTAATAAGTAACCTTGTAAGACTTGTACTTAAGTGTACTTATAAGTACTTATTAACCTCGAAAAAGTAGTTTTAGCTTTCGTGTACTCGTACAAGTGTATTTTGACCGAAAGGATTGCCAGTCACCCTAAATTTATACAAATTCGCGACAAGATAAATGAAAGATTAAAAAGAAAGCATTATTGCGGTATCAGTTGTTGTGCCTTTTTTATAGAAAACAATAGCCACTGGAATTGTACCAATTTAATTCAACCACGCGAATTGCAATATAACTAAATGCCATTATTATCAGTACGCTTTTATTTGAAGAGTTCATTAATCGCAAAAATTACAGGAGCACACTTTTCATTACACACATTTTTAGAGCACATTCCCAACGCTTTTAAGTGCTTAATGAGGCATTAGCAATTTTGTTACCTGGCAATGGAAAACGCCAGAATTTTAATTAAATCAATGTCTATCGTTGGACTTCTCGCTACAGGAATATTTGGTTGAACCTGATTATGCTAAGAGTTCGTCATTTACCCTTAAAGTTAAGAGGTCGAAGAAGGCCAAACTACTAAATGCAGAGACACTCATTACCTGACAAGTACTGAGGTAGGTCTTAACAATTAATGGTAGTTGTATTTCATACAAGAGATTAAACCTTCCCGAAGTTTTAATCCATTCAATTTAGAGCTCCATACCTAGTAGTATAACTTGCGAGATGTAGAACAAACATTAGTAGTTGGAAGATGTTTGCTGGCATAAGCAGTCAACACCCTCATCTATGGCACTGCGTTGAGAGCATCTTCCACAGTAAATATAATAACAATAATATTCTGTAAATCAACTTAGAAGTGACTCCATAAAATGCTTTTGCAGAGTCAATAGATGCTTTAATTGGCAAAAATCAAAGCCAACATAAGGTGAGATTTACAAGGGAAAATGAAGGCGCTGTGGAGGGCCAGAGGCGAAAGAACATAAGCTGACAACACTTACACTTGTACATGAAAGTGATTGTCTGTCCAGCAGGGTAGATTTAGTCTGACTTTTATTTCGGACTACCGTGCAATTGGTGCAGGTCGTAATTATTCTTCAATGTGCTATTTTTGAGATGAAGCCATTACAATACCATTTCGTCATAAATTAAATTTGCTCCTCGTTCAAGAAGAAGATATCATTCTTTCGTTAAAAAATCACTTCCCCACTTGAAGCACCGCACGTGTGAGCACTTGCAGCTGTTGGAATTAATATAAAAATTAATTTCGCCTGCAAAAAGTCCCAGTTTCAGCCCGCGCAACGAGACGAAAGAAGCTGATCAAAAGCGCGGAATAATAAATGGCCTTTCCACCACAATAACTTTCTCATTTCGTCTACTTGCACGAAATTATAAAATGATTACGATCTGTAGCGTCTAGGGACGTTTGGCTATCCGTTTATCTAGAGGCACTTGAGCCGTCTGAATTACGCTGGGCTTCTTTAATTTTGCGAATTGGCCCTTTTGTGGCGAGACCGCGGTGTTTAATTTAGCAGCAACACATCATAATCTCGGCTGGCTGCGTCGGCCGACTGTACTTAGGGTCGCTGATACTGCATCCCTTGGTGAATGCATAATTCGCAAACCTAAGAATGCCGGAAGAAACGTAGTTCAAAGAAAATCCGAATTTAAGAGCTTTGTTATTAAATGAGCGGGAAACTCTAAAGCGCGGCTTTGTAAAAACCAGAGCCAGGGGCGTCGGACTGGGCCTTGAATTATGGAAGCCCTAAATTTTTAAGGACGGGAATGCAAGATATGGTATAATGCTTTAATCCCAACTGCAGGAACGTGGTGGGAAAATGTTTCCAGCAACCAGATAAGAACGTTTACCTTTAAAGAAGCTATTTGAATATTCACAAGGGTAAGATTACAGTCAGCGCAGAAGTGTATCCTACAGGAATTTTTGGGAAAAACGTGTCAAGGATTTAACACAATATTTCTAGCGCACTAACAACAAAATTCAAAGTGATAGTCTTATAGTGTCGCCATCGTGGTCGAGCGGTAAGGAGCGCAGGCTGCGGTGCCACAGTGCGGGGTTCAATCCCCACATCTGGCAACTGGTGGGCGGCCCACCCAGTTTCTTT
>CALNHX010013089.1:0-20181 GCA_940337035.1 Agriotes lineatus
GCTCGCTGTGCAGTAATGGAGCTCCCTTGACCGCGTCCCTGTAGTCTGCAAAGGTCCTGGGTCCTTGAAGTCGCAGCTAACCGCCTTCGTAGATTTGACGATGTCGACAAACCAAGATCGGAACCCTTCTTGCGGCAAAATTTTTAATGTTGCGGAAAACGCTGCCTTTATTTCCACAGGTGCACTGGAATGTGCTCTACATAATGGTATACTTTTTTTCACTGTATTTATTATTTTTGTAGGTAATTTCTTAATTTAATTTAGAGCACAAACTGCATGTCAAAGAATAAATTTTTTATTCATTTGTTTTTCCGTGCGTCCTTTTATAACAAAGACGAATTTTAAACTAAAGACAGGACATGAACTAAGTTCAAGTGAGATACTTTTTTACATATTAAATTCTTATAACTACATAAAACTCAACATTTATAAAATGCTTGTTCATATTTTGATATTGTCACTGATTGTTTTAGCGCCACTAAACGAATTAAAAGGCCGTTGCATGTTCATATTCATCACTAATTTGATTAATTCGTTATTCACTTCCTTTCAAATTGTTTATTGGTTCATAAATGTGTACTTTTCACCTATAGTTTTTATGTTGTTCCCTTTTCTAGAATTTTTTTCAGACAAGTTTGCATTTCACATTTGCTATCTTTCAATAATTCACTCTTTGCGTATATTCTTATCTTTCTTGGCTAATACCTTTTAGAATCGTTCACAAAATATGTGCAATTCATTAAAATGAACTCTACGCTTCAACAACTGCATTTAGCAAACCTTTTTAGGCTATTCATTCAGCCTTATTTATTAATTAATTGATAGGAATTTAACTAGTAACCCTTTGAAATGGCAAGTTCCTTCCTGTGCGTTCCTTAGTCAATTTTGTCTCTTAACACAAACACTCCTTTATTAATGCATTTATGATAAGAGATTTACTTTAGCATTGCACCTAGATACAATACCTCTACTCTATGCTTTAAATTTAATTTTAAACTTTATGCTGCACTCAGAGCAGGGCCGTATGGCCCAAAACCACTGCAGTATATCAACAAGCGACGGCTATAATTAGACTCCATGAAGACTCAAACAAAGTATCTATTAACAGAGGAATAAGACAGGGAGACACAATATCTCCAAAATTGTCCACCCTGGCCTTAGAAGGTGTTTTACAAAAAAAACTAGATTGGTCAAATGTAGAAATTAACATTAATGGTGAACGGCTCTCCCATTTAAGATATGCCGACGATATGATCCTAATCGCCGAAAAAGAAGAAAACCTCACACAAATGTTACTGGAACTAGAAAGTGAATCGAGAAAGATCGGACTGAACATGAATCTAGAAAAAACGAAAATATTGAGCTCTCAACAGATACAGGTTACAATTAAAGGAAAACAGATTGAAAATGTTCAACAATATGTATACTTAGGACAAAGTAATTGGTAAACAAAACAAGGATATAGAGATTGAGCGAAGAAGGCGAGTAGGGTGGGCTACGTTCGGAAAACTTTCACACATACTGAAAAACAAAAAGATATCACAACACCTGAGAACCAGAATATTCGACCAATGTGTGCTTCCTGTCATTACGTATGGAGCACAAACGTGGACCCTCACACAACAATTAACAAATAAACTTAAAACAACGCAGAGGGCAATGGAAAGGTCAATGTTGGGTACCTCACTAAGGGACAGACACCGAAATGAATGGATTAGGCATAAAACTAAAGTCACTGACATTATTGAAAGAGTCACTAGTCTGAAATGGGACTACGCTGGACATGTTGCCAGAATCCAAGACAATCGGTGGAACAGTAAAATCATCAGATGGAGACGTGGGAGGGAAGAAGAAGAAGAGGGAGGCCGGTTATGCGATGGTATGATGATATTAAAAAGGTGGCAGGACTAAGGTGGATAGACGAAGCACAGAACAGAGAGCGATGGAGGAGAAGAAGGGAGGCATATGCCCAATACTGGGCGC
The DNA here is from genome assembly GCA_940337035.1 of Agriotes lineatus. Taxonomy (NCBI): domain Eukaryota; kingdom Metazoa; phylum Arthropoda; class Insecta; order Coleoptera; family Elateridae; genus Agriotes; species Agriotes lineatus. The sequence goes on from CALNHX010013089.1 coordinate 1,984, forward strand.
AACAAGGCTATTTAAAAAAATATTAATGGACTTAGTTTCATTTAAACAAAATTATGAAAAGAAATGGGTTTTATAGTGACACAATCCTGAACGGTTACCATAAATGCCATGATTATCCTTTTGAAAAATATTTTTTTTAAATGCACCAATACATGCAAATGGTCCAGTTCATTTGTGGAGCAGTATATATTTTTTTATTTTGTCAAAAAATTGCGAAAGCAAATTGGGATATAGTAGCACAACCTAAACTACAGGTTGCGAATCCTATTCTAATTGACTTATCAATGATCTGATGTAAACCTATGTGATGAAGTAAATTATAAAATCTGTTGGTCTTAAAGATTAAACACCTAATACATTAATGGTAATATATGCAAAACATGTAACGCGAAACCCTAATATTAATTAATTAAGACCACTGCTTGGGATATCTCTACGAGATCATCTCAAGAACGAAGATTTGCCCCAAGAAACCGGAGTCAACAGACGTCGTCTGTGAACAACCAGACTTAAACGAACTGGGCTGAGCCCGAATGAATTAAACTATCGATCGCTCTTTTGAAGTAAATAAACACCAGGTTTGCTCTTTTCTAACAGTTGGTTCGACGGTGTCTCTCATTCTGTTAAGTAAGTAAAATTTTGTTGACAACTTTAAATAGGTCGTCTTTCTTCAGAAATTTAATGAGGATCCCATCTTTCCAGTTTTCTCCTATTGTTTGACTTTCCCAAACTTCCTTAATATAACAATTTGGCAGTAATGTCTTTATCTACTTTAAGAATTTCAGGCGGTAGGTTCTCTATGGCAACTACCTTATCACGGTGTAACTGATTAACCACGCTTATTATTTCACATTAATATTTATTCGTTTTGCATTTCCTCATTTGCCTCATTTCTTACTTTTAAAAGTAAACCATATTTTCTTCGTCCTCATTTACTAACTATACTTTATTTTTATTTAAACTTCTTCCATCTTATTGTCTTTTGTGCTTCCATATTCGCCTCTTTTTAATATTTTTTTACTGCTATCTTCTCCATCCTGAACTAAATCTTCGTAACTGACTGATGACTGAAATGTATTCCTAGTTAGTGTGTTGTTACCCTTTTTTGTGATAGATGTTATCGTAAGCCTTTCTATAGTTTACGTGCGTATAACTGGGTGATGTTGAAATCAAATTCCCAGAATGTTTCTAGAACCTGTGTTAATGTAAATATTTGGTCAATGGTAGATCGTTTTTTCTTTCGTGAATCAGTTGTTCTGCTAAGGGGGTTATTCTTACGTCGATTACATGTGTAAATACTTTGTATGTTCAATAAACATATGATTCTGTAGCTGCTGCATTCTAGTTTACCTTGTTTGTGTATTGGACAGAGAAGCCTATATTTCTATATCCGTGGGATAGGGATGGGCGCGTGACGTGAAAACAGTCGTGTCACGTCGTGAACGTGACTAACATTTAAAAATCGTGACGTGAACGTGAGTGAACGTGAGTGAAAAATTTCCAAGGCGTGATTTACGTTTCACGTTAATTTCACGTTAAATATTTAATAACGAATAAAAATATGCATGGTGCCCCAAGTGGTGATTACATATTATTTTTAAATCAAAATTGTAATGTGTAGATGTGTAGATGAACTTATTATTCTAATAAAAGTAATGTTTTGTTTTGTATACTCGGCTTAACGCTAAAAATGTTGATTACGATTTATTTTTTAACCAATTTATTGTGTAGATGAACTTATTATTCTAATAAAAGTAATGTTTTGTTTTGTACACTCGACTTAACGCTGAAAATATTATTACGTTTTATTATTAAAACAAAAATGTATTGTGTAGATGTGTAGATAAACCTATTTTTAAAAAAGTAATGTTTTGTTTTGTATACTCGACTTAACACTGAAAATGTTGATTACGTTTTATTTTTAAACCAATTCATTGTGTACATGTATAGATGAACTTATTATTCTAATAAAAGTAATGTTTTGTTTTGTATACTCGGCTTAACGCTGAAAATGTTGATTACGATTTATTTTTTAACCAATTTATTGTGTAGATGAACTTATTATTCTAATAAAAGTAATGTTTTGTTTTGTACACTCGACTTAACGATGAAAATATTATTACGTTTTATTATTAAAACAAAAATGTATTGTGTAGATGTGTAGATAAACCTATTTTTAAAAAAGTAATGTTTTGTTTTGTATACTCGACTTAACACTGAAAATGTTGATTACGTTTTATTTTTAAACCAATTCATTGTGTACATGTATAGATGAACTTATTATTCTAATAAAAGTAATGTTTTGTTTTGTATACTCGCCTTAACGCTGAAAATGTTGATCTTTGTAGGTAAAAGTACTTTTAAACCTACGAAGTAAGTGTTGCCTAGCAACATATACCTTCTGTACTCATACCAATAAGGGAAACGTCAATTCCAATGACAGCGTTTGGTATTAAAAGTAATGTCTTTTAAGATAGCTGCAAGAAATGTATTTGCGAGAAATCAGTATGTAACCCTTGTCGGCAGTTATTGTAGTCAATTTTCATTTGTTTCTTTTTATATCAACTATTCTGATTGCAACATATCACGTAAATTATGTCACGTGCAAAACATATTTTTAGTTCTGTTTAGTGTTTTTTTCATTGCTTTTAAATTTGAACATTCTGTTCTATCTGAATTTAAATTTTGAAATAAAAACTGCGTGTCACGCCGTGAACGTGAGTGGACGTGAGCGTGAACGTACGTAAACGTGAGTGTTTGAAGCAAGCGTGAAACGTGCGTGTCGTGAGCGAAAACTCACTCACGCGCCCATCTCTACCGTGGGATTGATTCTTTTTGCCATATTTTGACAAATAGTTTATGGCTCGACTGTATCAGTTTTTTACTCGAGGATTGTAAAAGTTCAGCTGCTATTTAATCTATTTTTGGTGGCTCGTTCCTTTTCCTATTTCTACGGTGTAACTTGGTACCCCTATTTGTTTACCTTCTTGGTTGGAATCAACTTTTACTGGTTCATTTTCAACTTCCTGTCAGTTGTCCTCGCCATTCAGTAGTTGTACCCACCTTTCTGATGCTTCTTGCTCGTTACATATTAAATATCTTGCTTTTGCAGGTTACTTCTCTGTTTTGCTTATCTCCTTTGCAATTTTAGGTTATATTCTTATCTGGTTTCTGCTGTGATTTGTCTCGATATTCTTGGTCTTATTTATTTTTCTCGATATTTGTTTACTTTGCTTCTTGTGTTGTTTAGTACGAATTTCATCCTTGTTCATTTCCATAGTGTTGCGGCCTCCCTACACTGCTCATAGAAGCACTCCTTGTGTCTGTTTGCCTTTTTCCTCCCCAGGCTTTTCTGCGTTCTGCAGTAATTATCTTCGTGACCGCCTTCTAAACTGTCTCTATGTCCCTTTCATTTCGTTGTTGTTTATGGCTTCTCGGTAATCACCGTCTTGTATCAATGTTGGCATTTCCCTGACTGTAATTTGTTGGTGTCCCATATATATTCAGTTTTCCTTGTGTACTTTTGATTTCACGAAGAAGTGGTTCTGACTCTATAAGGCTAGTATTACGTCTCCCGTCTATGAGAACATGGTCTATTTGGTGAAAGATTTTCCCATCTGGGAATTTACAGACCGCTTTATGTACGTCCTTATGGGGTAGACATTTTTCTTATTCTCATGTTATTTGAGTTACCAAAATCTATTAATCGCTTTCCAGTATCTTGCTGACATTATGAAGGCTATTTTTGCTTGTGGCTGAGTTTTTTGCGTCGCCATGGTTACCCACCTTAGCATTAAAGTCATTAACGATCTTCGTGTTGCGGTGGCTAACATCATGTGGTGCACTTTCTTGTTCCCCATATGTCCTTCAGACTATCATCTTTTTCTTCCGCGGAAGTCTGTGCATATCATAGATTAGTGTTTCTCAGACAGTGGGTCACGACCCCAGGGGGGTCGCAAATTAGTTCTACGGGGGTCGCAAAGAAAACAACCGATAAAATTATTTAACCTTTTATTCGAAATTTGAAAAAAATGTACACATACATACTTGTAGGAATCAATGAGAAGCGTGTGCATGTGCATTCCATATAGCAGTATGTGTGGAACTGTCAAAAGCTGTTTCATAGTCTACGAACACCATGCATAATGACGATCTCCATTCTGCTGCTTGTTCTGTAATTATTTGTGTTGTATTGACATGGTCTGTGCAGACATTATTTGGTCTGAAACCTACTTGACATTTACTCATTATGAGTTCTAAATAAGATGTTCTTCAGACCTCCCATACCTGTGCAATGAGTGGGTGTAGGGGTCTTGCCGACGTTACTGAGTCTACCTTTACAAGATCAGCCGGTATATCATCTGGTTCGGCGGCTTTGTTTAATTTCAATTTTATGAGAGCATTATGTATTTCTCGTTTGCTGAGTATTTCACAGCTTGCCATTAGCAGTTTTTTATGAGCACCAACAGTTTGTCCTTCGTTTGGTTGCGCAGTCCGTGAGAGCTCTTTTAAGTGCTCTTTTCAACGCTTGAGTTGGTCGGATGTTGATGGTAGCCGTACTCCATTTTTTGCTCTGACTGGCCTTGCAGTATAAATGTTTTTTATAAGCCTTTTAGTAATACGGTACAGTTTCTTTATATATTAATATCTGCGCCTCTTTTGTTGCGAACGTCTAACAGTGAACATCTCTAAGTTCTTAAGATCATAAAGTGGTCAATTTGGCGTTCTATGGTCATGTTCTGGGTTGCACAAAAGTTGGTTAGAAGTTCTCCGTTTTCGTTCATTACACCCACGCCATATTTTCCCATTACACCTTCAAGATTTTGATTATTATCACCCATCTTTACATTCATATTGCCCGTGTCAGTTCTGGTGAGCTGCTCATAAAGTACTTGTTTAATGTCAAACGGCGTGTTTTCGATAGGGGCATAGCACTGAATAGAGGACATTTTTCTGAGTTTTGTATAAAACCTTGCTGTAATAATTCTATCTGTCCTTGGGTTCCAGGAGATTAGGCTTTTCCTGGCCTGCTTGCTAAATAGTAATCCAACACCACTTTCATGGGGCTGGTTTTCCTCTTTGCCACTATACAGTAGTACTACTTCAGTGGATATGGAGTATCCCCCATGTCCCATCTCTTTTGAGAGTCCTAAGATTTGAAGGTAATATATGTGGAGTTCCTTGACAGATTTGTGTTGATTCAGTTAGTTCGTTTAATGTCCTAACATATCATATTCCAAATCGTATACTTGTCTTCATATTTGCCAAAGTCGTTGCCGACGGATCTTTCGGCAAGGACTTTAGCAAAGCTCCGTCCGGTTTGTCTCTACGGTTCCAGTCATGTTTTTAAGGCGTGCTGATTATTATTAGCCTACAGCGATTTTGGTGATACACCTTTAAGCATTCAAGCTTGCTTGGTTGTTCTGGCTTTTCTGTAGGGGCTTACCTTCCCTTAACCGAGTTGTTCCCGCTTTGAGGCGCTGGAGAGAAGTAGGGGAAGGTCGCCCTTGATGGCGTACTTCCCATGATGGCATACCACAGGTATTTTCGGAATAAATTGGTTGTGGGTCGAATTTCAATAGTGACGGATGTTTTTATGTGAAGTTATTTAATAAGAGTGTAAGTGCCGAAGTAATATTATTCAACTTTTAAATCAAAAAATTATTATGTTAGGTTCATTAAATTAGAATGCTAGGTTTTTTTCCGATAACTATGGGATATAGACGTTATTTTGTTGTGATTATTTTGAATCTAAGTTGTGGCTTTAACTTTTTATAATTTATTTACCAGTGTGACATTTTCCTATGATCATAGGAGTCATATTCATAACGGCACAATATCTACTTTTCTTTATGATTTTTTTAGATATGTCCCAAAATAAAGAAGGAATTCCTTCGAAAAGAGTTTAACAAATTTAACCTTCTTAATAATGTTTTTATTAACTTTTTTAAAAGTTTTAAACATATTCCTTAGAATATAAGGTATTATTTTAATTTTTTTAAACAGTTGTATTATGCTTTTATTTTTTAATAATAAAATGTGCACACTGTAATAATCATTTTCCTTGTACGTGCATGCGTCCTTCAGATTTTTGCATTTTACTGGAGTGTGCCATCATAGGCAACTGCGGTGATTTTTTCTTTCCTATTTTTTATCAAGAAAATAATTTTTATATATTTCTTTAAGTTTTATAATTAATATTTAAGCAGTAACGAATGACAAGATTGAATGGGTTAAAACCTTTGAACCAAAAAAGATATTAGGTGTTGAAACAAAGGTGTCATCATAGGCGACCTTCCCCTACCACTCGGCAAGAGTTACTTTCGGGGGCATTTCAATTTGCTGGCAAAGCTGATTTAGTGTTTTATCAGACTCTACCTTATTCGATAACAAAACAGTGGGCATTGAAGTGGCTTTTCCATATCCGTATAGGAAATCCCCCGATACAATCCTTCGGTACCCAGCCTGCACAGTAAACTTAATAAAAAATACCGATTATATTGAATTAAGAGGTTGATGGGAGTACTTTGATCAACACTGAAAGATACATTTCCACGTACCGTTGTCAGTTATTTGTGGATTCGTCTCATCAAACTTTAAAATTCTTCTAGGTGACATAGATTCCCAGTTATTTTATTGTCAAAATAAAGTGCGATGTTTTCTACAGTTTAGGTATTTACAGTATTATAAACAACTGCGTAATTATACTACATCCGTTATCAGAAGAACAAAGAAAGCGTTCCTTAATAACAAGTTTAAATCCAACAACCCAAAATCTTTTTGGAAAGAGCTTAAGATTCTCGATATTTCTAAAAACAATATAAATTTTAATAAGCTTCCTTCTCATTTGGCTAATGCAAAACGACTTTTTCGTAAACTTGATTCCTAAGTTTCTATTTAGGCTAATATTAAAGAACTTAGTAATTACTACAGCAACAGTATCAAAGCAACCGTACACCAGCGTCTTCATTTCAAAACAGTAACTGAAATTGACGTCTTAGAATATCTAACTTCCATAAATTCTCAGGCTGTGGGCTGTGATGGAATAGGAATCTTCTTATTGAACGCTTGCATAACTTTGTTGCTACATGTATTCACCAATGTAACCAATTTCTGCTTAACATGTTTGGTATATCAACAAGTATTGAAATTGAAGACTACCATGGTTTGGTCTACAATGCTAAAAATATACGGTACCCCCCACCCAAGAAAAGCGCCCTTCCGTGCTTTCCAAGAATACTTCGATACTCAGCATCACTCCGTTTCGCTAATACAATGAAATGCTATGAACCAGTTATTTATAAAAAAAAACAAAAACAAAATTTTTTTGCCGACGACCATAGCTCAAAAGTTGATGTTGCCTTCATTTTCGGAGGACCTATTGTATGAAAATGATTCAAGACTTCAGGAAGGTTCCTGGCGACCGGAATCGTGTACACATACGAACATACATCCCCCGCACAGCACGTTTAGGCACCCCCCAATACGGGGGATTGATCTAGTGGGCTGGGATCTTCACCAAAAGATCCGCACCGCCGAGACGGAGATTTGATATAGTGGGTTCATTAGTCGGTTGGCGAGAATTTTAGAGATATTTGACTCAGAGTGGTTTTCGATATGAGGGAATTTCAATACTTCGTACACTTCGTGTCGAAGTAAATGCACTTTGGAGCTTCCATATTTTTCCACCAGGTCGAGGTAGTCCTGTATCAGGTAGGGCTACTATATGTACTCGCCGTTGTATCCACAAATCAAGAAGATATTAGAGGTAGTATTTGTTGTGAGGAGACTGATGTCAAGCAAGTACGCCTTCATAGGCCCTTTTTGCCAATCCCATGGACAAGATCTAGGCACGAAGAGTACCAGGTACCTTAGTCCTATTTAGAATTTTGTCGAGACTAAAGAGTTCCATCCCTAGCAAAGGATGATTTACACACATTTTGCTACACATCGTAGTGACATGAGGCCTACGGCTTTATGCCACTTTCGAATGATGGCATTCTGTAGAGATTTTCTTCCGTATTTTTATTTTTTGAAAACCTCACCGGGATCGGGGATTGAACTCTCTACCCTTAGATCAGTAGCCAGAATGCTAGTAACAATTAAATTATAGAGAAATGAAGACAGTGTTCTTCTTGGATATTATTTCATTTGACATTTATTTAAGTTCCACATATTTTAAGGTAACGTCATCAATATTATTAACAGTAGATAACATATTCTGCACTGCATTTTTACCCAGACTTTTCGTTAAAATTTAGGAATGGTGGGTTTTATTTTGCGCTTCATCTTTCTGCAGTTCTATTAATTTGTCTCGAGCTGAAACTTAAAAGATGTATCCCATGTCTGCTATTAAATTTCTTGTATTTTTTTAAATACTTACGAAACATGCAAGCAAAACTCTGTGGATAATCGCATAAAGTTCCATAATGAATTGCAGCAAGGTGATTTTCCCTATCCATATTAAGACAGGTGTTAGCATCATCTACAGAGTGTTCATAAGTGTTATTTTTTAGCCAATTTAATATTGTAGTATCGACCATTGATTTGTCGCTGTCCCAGATCCATTTACGTCCTTTTCTCGAAAATGTACCACCCAGCCATAAGTGTGACATAACAGTCTTATTTTCGCCCATCGCATAAAGTAAATGAGATATTATTATTTTTTCTCGAATTTCCACTAATTTTGCTTCATATTTCAGAGGAAATCGATAACATGTTTGCCTAGCGTCAAACCAAGCAACCATATTGGGAAATATACGATACCCATACTTTTCGAAAATTATGTCAAAGGGTATTTCGTCAACCCTTTTCTTATAGCAGATGTAAGGCCTCAACCTTTGACAGCGCACTTCTACAAATAGTGAGATGTTCGATAAGTGGCGATCCAGAAGTATGCAGCCAGATGGCTTCTGAATGACTTTATCTCTCCAGGGAGGATATCCATCAGCGTTGCTGGTATTGGATAATATTATTGCTTCCTCTTCAAATCTATACTGGTTGTTGCGATATGATGCTCCTATCCAAGCATTTTCGAGGCTGGGTCTTCCTATCAAGAGATATCTTCCCAAAGTTTCAATTGATACCATGTCCGGAACTACGGCCAAGTGTGCATCGTCGTCATAAAGGATACACTTTGCTTCTGCAGCGGCCCAGGTTACCGGCTCTTCGAAAATTTTATATAAATTCGGCCCTACTGGAATCCAATTTGGATGAGTTGAATCATTTGAGTTGTCGCCACCTACGTGATAAATTTTAAATTAATTCGTCGACAAGTTTTAAGTTAAAAAGCACTTCTACCAAATTACGTACGCTTTCTTTCGCACAAGAACGGTCGTTGAACACTGCAATTCCAGTGTGGAAAAAATGGTATATCATGGTTTTTTCTGCCCATAGCCAAACACCATCTACCAATGCCTTTGATCCCCTGTGAGTAGTTGACGAACAATTTAAGAATCGCCTCATCTACTGGTGACGCAGGGCCATCTTCTGCAAACCAAAACCATTGCTTTTCATCAGTTTCTTTAGCTCCAACCCATACGGCATCCATGAAGAGATTGGTTTCAGAAAGAGCTTCGGCCAGAAATTCTGCTATATCTGTCGTCTGCACAAAAGCTAACCGGGCATTGTAAGAATTGGCACACAACATACTAGAGCGAGAATGCGATGCAGGGTAATTTACGAAGATATACTGTCTTAACCCTCTTACAAACACATCTTCCATCTTCGATGACTCTATTGGTGCTGAAAAGGGATTAGTTTTAGGCTTTACTGGTGTGGTTGTACTTGATAAATAATAGGTTAAGGTATATTACCAAGAAATGGCGATTTTGTCTTATTTTCGCTATTATCCACTAGAAGAGGTAAGAAGCTAAAGAACACCCCTGCATAAATCACATAGATATAAAGAATATTCATTTTAAAAATCATTTAGGTCAGTTGTTCAAGTATCAGCTTGTACTGTTACTAATTTGAAGGTTATCACTGGTGTGCTGGTAACCATTGTATTATGCTGATTTTTATATGTCTAAAAATAAATCTTGTTAGCGGTTTGAAAATTAACGTTTTTTAACCTTGATAAAGTACCAAAACCACATTTGCGTATTCCATCTTATATTCGACTGTGCCTTTTTAACGAAACCACTTAAAATGAATCATTCTTATTATGAAAATAGCATGGTCAAATAACTTCATCTGATGATGCAATATTTTATTAGCATGAATATTTAATAATTTAAAAATAGGCGAACTCAATTGCTAAAAAAAAGTTTATATACACCCTGCGCTGTCTGTGTTGTTACCTGACAATTCATGATAAGGTATAAATTCTAATATTAGAAGATGCACTTTCTTGAATCACAATATTCAAGCACTGGCACATATTTATTCAAAAGTATGAATGAAAAGAGATCAAATAAGAACCATGGATTTGTTAGCAGTCGTGTAATACCGAAACATACTTTCAATCTAATCTATCATTTTATAAACAATACTTGAATTCCAAATTTGACATTAAAGACATTACTACATCGTCGACATTTGACTTAAATATGCAGCTTTTCAAAATTAAATCGTGATTTAACGTGATCTTATTCTTCTCCTCCTGCAAGTATTTGAAGTTATTTCGGTTGCCAACATTACATGCAATCCTGGTTTTGAAATCGTCTCCCATATTCGCAAGGACATCGTTTCTCTATTGTTATGTAGTCTTGCTGCTATTCAGTCGTTGTACACGTACTGGATCTTTCTATTTTTGCTTATATCTGTAGAAATATTATGTCGTAAGATTACAAAAAAAATTTCATAGAACTGTACATATTTACTTCATAAATTAATTTTGTATATTTTACATACTCTCTAGCCATGGTGTCGTCCTCTATGTAAGTGAAAAATTAACATTGGATGCAGTTTTAATAACCAAATTAGCCTATGATCCCCATAAAACAAAATTAAAATAAAAAAACTTAAACGTCAACGTTCAACTTTAAAGCGATGAACGGCCTTCACGCCTAAAGTTACGGATTTTCTGTTTATAAAAATCTCGTTAAGTACCCACGTTTTTAATAAATTGTAATTTGCCATTGAGAAAGAATGACGAATTAGGAAAATTTCGGTTTAAACTGTTTACAACTTATAGAGATTGCAAGAAATTGAAACAGTACTACCATAAGATTCTATTGAATTAAACTTATGTTATCTGTAAATCCTGTTACTGTCGAAAGCAGAATTAATACAGAAAGCCAAGATTCACCGATAGCTCAGTGAAGGCAGGGAGACTCTTGTCGTATTTTTGCTTGCAAAATAGATTGTTCCATAAAGATACCTGATAAATCCGAAACAAATTGCTTGGCGCCACACTATTGTTTAAACCTAGAGACATGATGCGAAACCTTCTCTTGTTTATAGAAAAGCAAAACACGACTTACTTCAATGCTGTAATGTTCTTATTCTAACCTGAAATTCGCTCATCTGCATTCAGCTTCACAATCAAAGGACAACTCAAGAAAATAAATAACTGATATAGTGCTATACTGGCCAGAACGCATAGATACATCTTATCACGATCAGCCACTGATTTCTCGAATTGCATGCTACCTTCAAAATACCTGCGGCTGTAACGTTCCATATCGTTACAATAAAGACGATCTTAATTAGGTCTTGTGGTGCCATCTACGTTTGCAAGTTTTGCCGGCTTTGAAACTGGACAATAGTGCGACGAAGGCGCCATAATAAACACAGCAAGAAAACACATAAATCGTCCGCTGAAGGCGCGTAGCTTCTTAATTACGGTACAGTTTTCGGCATACAAACGCTGCATGTTTACAACATGCGACACTTTGTATAACTCCAGCATATAATAACTTGAATGGGTTTGCAGGCGATCGGCGCCTACTAAGAGTGTGAGCGAGAGGGAAAGAGAGACCTGGATGAATGCGAGCAGGCTTTATGGAATAAATATAGCAGTCGTGACAAAATAACGAATGCAGAGTGGTTGCCTAATTCTCACAAGCTAAATCGAAGAATAAAGCCCATTTATTAATACGGAACCGCAAAGCTCTTAAAATTGTTTTTCTCTAACTTTAGGCGGTGTCACCATTAGCGGCAGTACACGTTGGCTTAGAGCATTTATTCTGTATAAGTTTTAAAGGCGCCGAGTTCCAACCTTATCCACCATACATCAGTTTGCACCGAAAAACCGAAATCTAGTAATGTTAAAACTTCGCAGTCCATATCTTCAACAGTTACGTAGGACATTCATCCGCCAAGGTGTGTTTGTATTATTGCTTTCTTTGCCATCCATTAATTAGAGTGTGCACGAAATTAATAGAACTTTTATAATCACGGCTATTTAGTGACATGGAAGGTCAAGATTCTCAAAATAATGTATTCTAAGTCTTGATTGTCACATCTGACGCAAGTCAAAATTACAGAAAAGCAGCCATTATTACCCAGGATTTGTACACATTCGGACTGCCTAAAATTCTCGGAATGCACACAGGGCCGTTCCTAGCTTCTTGGCCGCCTGCGTGAAAAATAAAATAGCCGCCCCCCCCCCCCCTCCAAGCAATTAAAAAATATATTTACGTTAAAAAAAATATTAATAACAATTTTATAAAATAAAATAAAAAGAAATACTCATATAAAATAAAATTGTACAAATACAAAAAAAAAACGAAACAAATACAAAGTTTAATATCTTAGAATTTAGCTTTTCTAGCTTTGACAGACGCAAAAGTGGTCACAAGATTCTTGACATCGATTGCCTCTGCCAAGTCTCTCTCTATAGATATAATAGAAAGATCTGACAATCTTTCTTGCTTCATGGATGAGCGTAAAAAGTTTTTAATTATTTTTAATTTTGAAAAAGACCTTTCTGCTGACGCAACTGAGACAGGTAAAGTCAGTAGAAGTCTTAAGGCAATTGCTGTATTTGGGAAAGTCGCAAGTAAATTATTTGTAACAATGTAGTTGAGAATTTTAGATGGTGTTTCAACAGATTGGAAATGTAATTTTAAATTTTTTAATTCATCACTAAATTCTACGGCGTTTACATCAGCCTCTTTTCTGAGAGTGTCTTCTAATTTTAAGGATAAATCTGTACAGTGTTTTTTCATTGAATTATCGTCCATAATAGGAAATTCATAAATCACTTTGAAATTGTCACTGTAACGTTGTAATTGTTCAAAACGTTCCTGTATAGATACTTTGGCGGTATCCAAAATAGTAAAATAAAAATTAATCTTACAATTCAACTTTGGGTCAAGTATAGGCTCATCAGGGGTTTCATAATAAAATTGTCTTTTTTTTCGACGTGGACGAATTATATTAGTTGGGGGAAATTCCGTTGCTATATCAAGTTCTGTAGCAAGTATTTTCGCCTCTTCTTTAAACGCTTCAAAACTGTGGTCATTTCTTTTCTGTTCCAAACAATCTAGTAAATTTTTTAACGCATTTGAACAATCTTTTAGATTTGTATTCACACCTTGAAGCATCTTACTGACGGAATTAATTTTAGACAGAACATCATGCCAACGAACGAATTTAAAACTATTAATTTTTAAGGCCAATGCTTGGGCTTGTTGTTTGGTGTTAATGTCGCGTGATTTGTCATTTACAAGTTCTTCTAGACTATCATAAATTTTCCCTAATTGATATCGCAGAGGTGTAATAGCTTTAATTCTACTTTCCCACCTAGTTGAGCTAACAGCTGTTAATGTGAAATTTGGTACATTAGTTTTTAATACATTCCATCTATATGGCGAAGAAGAAAAATATGTATATAATTCTTGTATAAGATTAAAGAACTCCGATGTTTGCAAGGTAACATTGGCAGAATTATTAACCACTAGATTTAGGGTATGAGCAGCACAAGGTACAAACATTGCTCGAGGATTGATCTATTTAAAATTCGGCGTTGCAATCCTACATGTTTTCCGCGCATATTTACACCATTATCATAACCCTGTCCACGCATATTGTAGATATCCATATTAAAATCTTTCAAAAGTTTTATTACAAAATCGTATAAACCCTCACCAGTCACATCAATAATAGGAAAAAATCCGAGAAAATGTTCACAAATTTTAATTTGTTTATTATCATCTATTATAACAAATCGAACAACGAATGAAATTTGTTCGGTATGACTTGAGTCTGGGGTTGAATCTAGAATAATTGAATAATATTTTGCTTTTGACAATAACTCCCTAATTTGTTCTCTGATTTTATTTGCTGTAAGTGAGATCAATTCATTTTGTAATCTATTTCCTAAATAATGAGGCATACGTTTATGTGAAATTTTACTGATTTGAATATTTTTTAGATGTTCCGAAAGAACTGCATCCAATTTTGCAAATGTTTCAACCGTCTTCAAAAAGTTTCCATTGTTTGATTCGAATAATTTATTGGGTGACCCACGAAATGCTAAACACTGTCTTGCCAATAATAATATAATTGCAACAATACGTTCTAAAACATTACACCAATATTGTTGTTTCAAATTAAAAATACGTTGTTCTTGGTGATCGATTGTTGTGTAAGTACTCAATCTTTTTTCTAATTCAGTCCATAATTTATAATTTTGAATATGATCAGTTGATCGTTCGTGTCTGGATAAATTATTAGAAAGATGTTTCCAATCTGAAAAACCAGCATCTGTTAACTGAATATTTTTGGTCCCAAAAATTTTGCAACAAAAGCAAAAAACGCAATTTAACTTAATGGAATAAATTAGCCACATACGAGGTATTTTTTCACCATTTGCTAATGTTCGTGTATAACAATGAACCGAAAAGCGCCCTTGTTCCGTTAAAGGAAATAAAAAATTTTTTACTTGTGTAGGTCCCATTTTTACTAATACTTCAATTGTTGAATTATCAAGTGATTTAGGTCATGAAGCTGGATCTTCTAAACTCCCACTTTCAATGTCCTCTGGTTCTTCTGGAGTACAAGACTCTGCCGAAGTCGATGGAATCTGTGGTTCTATGGGGACGACTTGCTGACTGTCAGGCGTTGAAACAAAAGAATCTCCAGCCGTGCTTCCACTTTCTTCCTCTGCTCCAGGAGTTTTCAAAAATTGTTCTATAGAGCCCCGCAACTTCTCTTTTTCAGTTTCTTTAGACAGTTGTCTTTTTCTGTAAGCGGCTCCAGAGAGTCTTTTAGTTCGTCGTCGATCCGAGCTTGACATCTGAATAAATTTAAAAAGTTTTGTTTTAATTTACTTCTAGATTACAGTCTTAATAGACTATCAAAGCAGATATTACGTGAAAATCATATAAATTAAAAAAACGTATATCAATAGCTTACCTTTAATAACCAGGCTCTACAACACACGTTTTACTATGATGAAATATGATAGAAGTAACTGAGTAATATAGATCTTTAATCAGTACCACAATATTTTATTTCCATATAAGGGCACAAAAATAACAATGGGTCTCAGTATTTTACACCTACATATTGCTTCCACCATTCACAAATGAACGCATTTTTTCGTCGGGTGATATTTATACCCTCGGTAAAATACGTCACCCGGGGATTTACTTGAATTAGTACGAACCAATTCGGGACTTCACAAGAAAGATTTGATATGATTTTACAGATTCCTATCTTAGTTTTTTGTCGTATTTTGGACATTGGTTGATAGAGGGTGCTAATTATTTGAAAGGGAAAAATGAAAACACAAATTATTGGTAATAGTTTCAAATTTATTATTGATTTTGTGTTAAAATATCTGTAATAAACGCAAAAAAAAAACAAAAATTGGGATTTTGACTAACAATAAAGTGGTGTTTGTTTTTTGTTCGTGGTTTGCATTTTTCAGAGATGTTTTATTCTCAAATTACTTATTTTTTTTAATTTAAATTTGTGTAAAATCGGTTTCGAGCGGCCGGCCGCCCCTTGCAATCGGCCGCCTGCGTGATGGACACGCAACACCCCACCGGTAGGAACGGCCCTGGACACACCTTTTTCCCACACGACTTTGGCATAACTGCTTAAAAATGCTCGGGCCTGAAGAAATACACTCAGCACTATCCCACGCTTTCGAGATAGGAAATCTTAACTACGCCTGTCGCAATCACGTATAGCAGCGGACAAATTCAAAGCGGCATAAAAATCACATTCTTCTCTAGTAGAAAGATTTATGAAGCCACTGAGATTTACAAACACACCAACAGCATCAATCGAGACAAAGGTTACCCTATTCATTTCATGCGGAAAGCGACCATTTCTAAACCTCACCTCCCGCTCTCTTCTTATCACAACTATGACTCTTGACTATAAATTTTGCGTTCTTCTTTCCAGTCGCTAAAAGAATTTCGCCTCTGGTGTAGTTAGTACGTTGAACTACCGTGTTTTCTAGTCTCTCCTGGCGGTGCCGATTTGAAAGCGAGCAAAATGTTAAGTTCTTCTACCTCAACAACGGCAAGGTGCAATCTTGGAAGTCATTTATAATATAATCTCTTATATTTTTAAATAAAAACATAAGACAAAAACGATAATATACTGTATAACATCAGAATGCAGCTTATGCAATCTTAAATCATTTGAAATTCAAAGTATTATTTACCTGACAATTACTATATATTCTTTATTTTATTATAGTTGTTCTCTTAAGCGTTTTATTTATATTGTACTTTCTATTTAATTTCTTTTGTAACTTATATGAAAGTGCCACGCCGAAGTTTTATTACCGATAAATTGCCGTTTAAATCATATAACAGGCTTATTGCTCAGTATCTTACCGAGATGGGGCAGGTTTTAAACTAAGATAACAATTAACAACAAGCGTTGACTTGCAAAAATAGAATTAATTGTATCTTAGCAGGTACGGGGAATACATGGATCACGACATGCTGAATTGTTTGACAAACGTCACTGTATGCGGCCTGGGCATATGTGTAGTTTAGCGATTCTCCGCAGAGCGCTGTATACCCACGAGCGGGAATTTCAAATTTGCAATGTAACATAAGTTACTACGTTGACTACAATGCAAATGTTTGATTAAATTTTACGGCGTTTCTTAAAATTTTACAACAATAATATAACCCTCCCGTGTATTTTTTACTTTGATTTTCTATTGTGTTCTTTGATCAGGTTCCTGCTAGTTTTTTCGTGTATTTTCTCAATTACATTATTTACGTTTACAGTATAATTTGTTGTTTAATTTAATCGTTGTTATTGCTTATGATTTGTTTGGTATTGTTAAAATAGAAAACGGTACTACAACGTGCAAATATACCAATTGGGGAAGATCTTATCATGAATTTACCTCCAACTAAGTTTTACGAAGGAAATGGTCTGAAAGCTAAATTTAAATTATCGTACTGGTGCTTCAAACAACGTACCTTTTCAGCGATTTCTATTTTCAATTTTTATTTAAATAGGTATCCACAAACACCGGGAAAGAATTGTTAGTTGTAGCTTTCAAGAAAGGTGTTTCCGAGGCACTTCCTTTATTACATTTTTAATTACTACATTTACAGATAAATATCTAATAAAAGAATAACTTTTAAATGTTTAATTTTAAATTTTTTACAATAAATTACACATAAACTCACAACCTTGCAATAACACACAGAATAAAATACTTCATTACTATTACCACCTGGAACATCTTCCAAATTTGTAAGAAATACGATTATCTGCATATCATGTGCTATTTTAGAGCAAATGTGTGAGCTATCCAAAAAATGGCTGCCTGAAAATATGAATCCGTCTTCAACTACGAATTCTTGGAGTTCTACATCTCTCTCAAGAAATATATTAAAACTATAGATCTCTAAGGTACTTACACGACACTAAATAGATTACACCATTCATATTTATACTACATTCAAAACAATAGGTCCTTATCCTACTGATACTGCAGTTAAAAAATCATTTCTAAACACGAATTAGTCTTGACATCCGTTGTCATTTAAATGTCATCGTGGGTATGTGGCGCCAAACGGCCAAAATTGGCGTTTTCTCAGAAATGAAAGCAACAATGGATTTCAAAAAAATGCCCAGGCCGTATAAAGTGAAATTTGTCACACAATTCAGCAGGCCGTGACATGGATAAATGCTTTGTTATTGTTTAGGCGCCACAGTGGTGTTTTTAATGTCTGAGATGGGAGGTCCTGTCACAAAACGACCTCCTGGCGATGCACTCCAGAAGTTGAAGCTCATTTCTGTGTTTTCGAAAATGCAAACTTG
>CALNHX010013090.1:0-20176 GCA_940337035.1 Agriotes lineatus
AAGCCATTCTAAGGGCATCTGATATGGTTATCGAACATGCACTATCTTTTGCGGTATTTAAAATTTCGGTTTTACAACTAATAAAAAAATGTCCCATTTGTTGCACACTTAATGGACCACACTGTAATATCATATACATAGTCATGAAAATATTGAAAATTGATCACTTATACTCTACCATAGTACCATAGCAAAGCTACTGTCAATATTAGGGTTATTACTGAGATATACAATTTGAGAGTGATTGCACTTATAAAAATGCCAACGAATAAAGAATAATTATCCAGTGCAGTAGAGTTTTAGAAAGATTTTCGGTAATTGCGTAAGCAATCTATGACTTAATAGTTGTTTCATCGTTTTATTGCGTTTGTGGGAACTTTACACAGTTGCAAATTTTTTGCAATTTTCTGCAATTGTCAATTGAAGAATATGCTAATATCCACTCTGTATATGGTGAACGTAATGTGTGATGCTCGTGTTACAGTTCGGCGAAGTTGTAATTACATTCCAAATCCAAATCAGCAACACTTCAGTCAATCGTTGTTAACTTTTCGATTTTAAGTATGTTATTTGCGCAGCTATATGAAAACATTGTACACACAATTTAATTATCCTCATTTGTGTTAATGTACAACGGCACATATTTAATAGCTATTAAGCTTTAATTTAAAAACATTTACGTATACTACAGGTATACGAAGCTGAGTTCGAGATAATTATTATCTCACCTTAGGGTTTGCTGCCGGAATTAAGCCACATTTTTTCCTACAGAATAAGATTATTAATTACTAAAATTAACGCATTTTACCAGTACAAATTACGCAAGATTCACTTAAGTGGCTTTTAAAAACAAAATCACATTTATTGCGTCATAATAAAGAAAACAGGTAGGTGCAGTACTTTATATTTACATTGACGTTGGAACACTTGCCCTGGCAAATAGTTTAATGACATTTCAGTTTTTGCTTTTAATTATATTGCGCGTGGCATATTAATATCATTGGCGATGGTTTAACCATTATAAATAACTTATTTT
Organism: Agriotes lineatus; assembly: GCA_940337035.1. Taxonomy (NCBI): domain Eukaryota; kingdom Metazoa; phylum Arthropoda; class Insecta; order Coleoptera; family Elateridae; genus Agriotes; species Agriotes lineatus. Next base: position 1,037 of record CALNHX010013090.1, read on the forward strand.
GGAATATTTTTTATTATATATTTACTTTCTTTTACATAACGATTGTGAGAGTTATTTTATTATCAGTTTAAAAACATAAGGAAACATCTTAAATTTTTTGAGAAAAGTCGTGAAAATAAATACTACGTGAACTGATTACGCCGTCTTGATAAAATCTACACACTTACATATTGATAGTAGAATTATGTAATAATAATCTATAATGTGCGTCACTATATCAGTCGCAAAAATGTAAAATCCTGTAAAGAATTGTAGTAATAGATAATGTGGGTATTTACATATTTCTTGAAGTAATAAATAAAATGTGTCTATCCACGATAACGAGTAACAGACGTGGCATTTACTCTTACTAATAAATACATTAAGAAAACATGGATAGGCCTGGTGTAATGGGGGACAAGTTGCAGTATCTAAAAATTTGATGTATATAAACAGCGACAATCTTATAATTAAATACACCGTAGTCCACTTATAATGGACTTGCTTGTAGTCGACTTGTTGTAATGGACCGATTACCCAAGTACCAACTAAAGTCATTTAAACTTATTTATAAAGGACCAGATTCCGTTAAGTGAGTGAGTTGAAGTGACTTTCAGACGCCTTAAAATCTTTTCAACGTTACACAACAATACTTTAGGCAAATGGATGAATAATGTAAGCGACATTCTTCATCAATTAAACAAAATACAAATTGTTTTAAGTGATGTAATAGGTAGCCGTCATTCAAAGAAAAATATGGATTTCTTGTATTCTTATATTTTACAACTTTACAATTTAATTTTGTTTTCAACTTAAATGTATCATATTCATATAAGATGAACACTCCATTATAATGGAATAATATTGACTGCCCCATTATAGGCGACGTCTACTGTGCAATAGTATGATCAAAAAGTATACGGATCGCCGGCGGTGTAGAATTTAAAAACTCATCTATGAAATTATCTACTTCTATTATTTTTATGCCTGAAATTTACTTTACATCTTTCAAATGTGAGCATATTCTACTTACTATTGTTACAAAAAGAACATAACATTTTTATGATCAAATCACATTACCGGAATGGAAATCGTAATTATTAAAATGTTTTTTTCCTTGAAAACCTACTTTTAACTCCACAACACCCGCGTTCCAAAGACTTTTTGATCATACTATACAAATAAATATTGAACTAACAACTAACTCTTGCACACTCTATGGGGGTGGGGGGGAGGTTTACATTTTGATTTTCGTTGTTGTCTTTTAAATTCACCTTAAGTGGGGTACTGATCCGTTCAACGTTTGAATAAAATTAACGTCGCTCTACTCTGAAGGCTGGTCTGAGGTAGAGTAACAAGACTACACACAAAGCATATACACACACAACTTGGGAGGTAGTACAACTCGCCCAGATTAAGGCTTAAGTGTACGTGAACTTGGTTCGCCCTCCACTCAAAAATCTAAACATCCAAGTTAAATGATGTGTCACTTTTTCTTTTAATTGGTTGAGTGGAGTTGTAATATGTAGTAGCATTTCAATTTACACGTGATCGCTTTGGCGATACTAAAATTAGCAAATAATTATTTTCGAATCACACACATGCTAAATCAAGTATGTATGTACTCGTATATTAGCAATTGTTTAACTGTGAAAATTCCTTCAATTTGATTTTTTCATTGTCGAATGGGGATTTATAATTACATATATGGATCAGTTATGTACTTGCATACGATTAGCAATACAACCGTAGCAATAAATTTTACAAAAAATGTAGCACAATATTAAAATTATAATTTATACTTAAAAAAATCGTTATACAAAGTGTCTAGCAACATTTGTATAGTAAACTTAGTACACATTTATTTATACATAGAACTATAATAAATTATGTTTAATGCTTCGGTGTTTTACTACCCAAATTTTACGTTCGAGAATTTACGTTAAGTAAAAATAAATGTTAATGCTGTATAGGCGGCATGTAACAAAGAGACTATTATACACACAAATAAAAGTTTTAACGTAAAAAAAAATCCGTTCTGATATATTTCGTTTATTCCAGTAGTTTTTGAAGAGAACACAGACATTCCACAAAATAAATTATTTCTCATAATCGATTGTGGTGCTGCGCCTGAAAGGCCTTTTGGCTGTTACGCAAGTGCCTACGTGAGACGAGACACGTGATATCCTGCGTGCGAACATATTTTCGATTTAAAATTTTCTCGAATGCTTGGGGCCTACGTGCAAAAAATCACGATCCAGTAAATAAAAGAATTGCACATAAAGAATCAGATGCGCGGGTTTGTTTACACATTTACACAAATTTGTGTCAGTTTCTATGTAGACGAAATACACATTTTATGCTTCCAAATACAGAAGAAAACTAGACACCGCCAATAATTTATATGACATAACAGGGCAATTCCTAATTAAGAAAAAAATAAGCCGAAATTCCTCACATACGTACATAACGACTGAACCACCTTTTTCGAAAACTGCATTGCTTTTATGTATTGTGTAGCAAATTTTAGCTATACTTTAAATATGGATATACAATAATTAAAAAATTTCTTTCCATAAAACATGGAGTGAACCACTGATTTTACTTTGATATAATATTTTTGCAAAGTCTGGGTTAAGCATTGCAAGAACGTACTTTTATAACCGCTTTTCCGACAGAAGCTTATCCAAAATGTCGACATTTACACAAGGACAATGAGCAATGTGCTATAATAATGGTTGTTTACATTACAAGTGCGGTAGGCATTTTACAGCGCCAGGTTTTAATTTCTGAAGCACGACGCGAAGCGGAATGCAGTAATAAAACCCAGCGCTGTAAAATGCTTCACACACCGAGCATTGTATTAATTTTTTTTGTCAGACATATTTTTTTAAACATTTTCTATAAATATGAGATTTTGCTTCGAACTTGCAAACTCACTTCAGTAAATTTTGTAGTTGAAGCTTTGAAACGTCAATAATCGAAGTCGTAAATGTCAAGTTTCTTTATATCTCCAAAGCTCAACTGAACGAGAAATTACATAACTAGCGTTTCTGCAAATGCCCTTTATTACTACAAAGCATTTTTTGTTTGTTTGCGGGTCTCTGAAAGCTTTAAACTTTCTATTCAACACTGACTAACTGTCAAATCATAGTTACGGTGAACGTCAACTGTGTATGGATGTGTTGTTTACAGGTCAGGAGGCCAAAATAGTTATTTACATTAAAAGTCCGGTAAATTAAATTTTACAGTACGAGTTCGATGTTTATGGACGGGGCGACGAAGAAGTCCGTGCCTAAGTACCTACTGTGAAAATTTTACCGGACGTATAACGCACGTTTTATTTTATACTCCCCATTTTTATTTTTTTAGATAAAGGTTACTGCGAATTAAATGTCAAAGACATTTTGTGCTGCATTACCTTGGTTACAGTACACAATACAGTACTGGGGTACTGTGCAATATGAAATAAAAAAATTACCGATTATCAACTCCTTTTGTCTCTCGGTGACGAAGATCACTTACACTATACGGAAGTGCAACGGAGTTAATCGTCCGCCTTCAATTTATTTTACATTTAATTACTCTCCTTCGCAGCCAATACGTATACACTTGCTAAGTTTATACAGGGTGTCCATTTAGTACGCCGGTCTCCGATTACTTATTTTTTGTCCGATAGAAAGTTTGATTAGGGTGATCCTAATAGAGTTAAAGGGGCATATATTAAACTTATTTTGACATATACAGGGTGTCCCAAAAAAGTTGGGCTCTAAAAGGTATTAATGCTTTTAATGGAACATTCGTATTTCTTTATGGCTATTTAAGGCCCTATAAGTTCGACGTTCAATTCTAAAATTTCTTTTAAATTGCTCTCATCATTTCCAAATTATGAACGTTTGATATTGAAATTTGAACTGGTATTGTGAACGCCCTATATTAAAATACCCAGTTTTTATGAAACTTTAGTATTTTCGTATCCTAAATAACGACCCCCTCAATTTTTAGGACAGATATATTAAAAAATGGGGTAAATGTGACGTTTTAAATAAACGCTTGATATTTTCAAAAGAATACTAAAAACGTTCATAAGTTGGAAACGGTTAAAGAGAAAAATTTTGAATTTAACGTAGAACTTATACGGGCTTAAATAGCCATAAAGAAATACAGGGTGTTCCATTAAAAACATTATTTTTTGAGACCAACTTTTTTGGGACGCCTGTATATGACAAAATAGTTTTAAAATGTGCCCTTTTTAACACCATTAAGAAAACCTCAATTAAATTTTTTATCGATAAATAACTGAAAGCGTAATCAAAGACTGGTATACTAAATGGACACACTGTATATATGTATGAATTTTTAGTCAATATATCTACTATGGACAACTCCGTGTAACATATTTTTAAAATATTGTTGACAAGGTACCTTTAAAAATAATGTTTAATGGTACCATTATTATTATCATCGTCTTTTTATAATCGCCTAACGTGTCGGTGTGCACCATATACCGCGGACTAATTAGTTAAGTAGTGTATGACGAAGTTAGAAATAACAAATTAATATTATTTAACTTTGAGAATTGATAATAGCCTCATATTAAGATCTACGCCGTTACATTGTCAACGGGTAAACCAGCGACTTTTTGGATATTATAGGGACGATTTCCTATTGCTTAATTTAGATTAATACATACAACCAATCACAAGCCATAAAAAATTGAATTTGGACCAATAACAAGTTGGCATTTATTTAGCTGATGTTTGACATTAATAAATTAATGTGACAATGTCAGCAGTCGAGATACATAGTTGGTTTTATCCATTGATCCTTCAAAAACTATTCGAACTATTCATTTAACCGATTAAATTTCCACGGTCAGAACTCAAACATGTTGCTTCAGAAAATATCCCAATGGTATTAGTATACCGGGTGTCCGTTCTCAAACTCAAACATAGGAATTTAACATTGCATTGAACGTTTTTGCTGACTTCTCCTCGCCAAATCACCTTAACAGGAAAGGTAATGGTATCAATAGAAAGATAAAATTATTGCACATCAAATGATGCTAATAATAATAATAATATTCACTGATATATTATAGAAATAATGGCAAAATACCTAAAAATCAAATGCACAATGTTGATTGCCTATGTTAGACTTTAAGAGTGGACACGCAGTATATAAATATTATTTTTACATTAGGCCAATAGGTGCAATTAGATCAAAAATTGCTATATAAAATACATTCAAAATAACGAGATAATTTTATTTGTAAATGTAGTGTTAGTCAGTGACTTTTCATATTTACTGTTAGCATAAATACATAATTACATAATATACAAAAGATCCGAATGTCAAAGCTAGTTTTTATTAGTATTTTGAACTAAGCATTGAAAATTGGAAATTTTTCAGTTTTCCTTGTTGCCACTAGTTGCAGTTGATATACCAATCGTGAACCAGAGATAAACATTGTCTTTTTATTTCTTATAAAAACGTCGATGAGTTATTATTAGCGTTTATAAACGGTTAATTTTGGGGCACTGGACTCCGTTTCTTTATCTATCTCAAGGCGGGACATTCATTTCTCCATTTATTCTTAAGAATTGTGATAATAATGAATTAAATTGTACGACGTATTTTTTACATTGCAATTTAAATGTGTTTATATAATTTTAAAAACACTTAGAATTAGGACTGTATTGAACATAGAAACAGGATAATCTACTAGAATACATACAACATATTTGTATAAAATAATGTTAACAATCTTTTAGATATAGTATAAATGTCCCGGTAAATATAAATTGTATTTAATTAAAATACTAAACAACTAACTCGTATTTGCTTTTTAAAAATTGGGTATTCGATTCGTAAGGGGTAGTTTTAACAACGAGATGGGGAGGAGGGTGGGGGTGGGGCGTGCTTCTTATCGGAACTTTTTAGAGTCAAAAATTTCTGTTCAATATTGTCTTGGTTTTCAATTAAGATTATTATCTGAATATCCAGCGTTACCAAAAAACGTGGATTACATAATCCCCTGACCTCTTGGCGTAAAATGAGATCGGGCATCATCGTGCATTAAATACATGACTTGTCTTTGTTTTAAGAGTACTTAAAGTATAGGCAAGCAATTTTCCAGGTTAGGATCATTTTGGCCACTGAAAACGAATTAAAAGCAGGTAAAATTATTAAATTATTAGCCGTCTTTCTAATGTTTTTGATTACGCGTAGTTCAGCCTTTAGGTTAGCTTTTCTCGAAAACTATTGCTGTCAGCGATTTCAAACAAGCGTAACTTTTGTTAGCGTAGGAAAGTCAAAGTTTTTCGGATATCCAAATACATAGAATATTTGAACACTGCAAAAACGAACTCTGAACCGTATACCAATTCCATTTACCCAGTGCTGTAGCTCCAGCAATTTCGGATCCATGTCCATAGTAACTGTTCTGTTTATTTTGTTGGAGTACTGAAACGTTTAGAAGTTTTTAGCACTATTTTTTCTACCCGCGCTTTTGAAGAAATAATGACATCCATATTGTTGTTATTATTAAAGCCACTAACTGTTACGGGAAATATTTTTTTATGATACCTATTATTCCTTCGTTATTAAACTTAAGAGTAACCGCTGTTAATATCAATGCACTATAACTTTTGGTTTTGATCGATGTTTGTGTTGGACGGAGACTTCCTGGTTCGTCTTAATTGTTATCACGTTGTAGGCGTTACAGTTTATCCATTCATACTCATTTGCATTGTTGAATGTACACAACCATTTTCAAAGAAAATTGTGAGTGAAAATACATCATTAAACTTTGCATCTATTAACAAATTCGGACATGCATTTTTGATTATTAATACAAAATTGCAACAGCTGATTACATGAAGTCAACAAAAAATTAAATCCAGTTATTTTCCTTAACAATATAAATAAAATGGTTAGTCAATTAAAACGCTTGTGGGTATTTGTAAGAGCTAAATACGTATAATGTTATCGTCCGCTCCAGCGACATCGCCAATTAAAACATTAAAGGCCAACAGCAGTTCCGTCCATATCACAAAATACGAGATATCAAATTCTGGCTTTCAAACATAACAGTAATCAGTGCGGATGGCTAGTTTGAAAAATCAGTCGAACTATCCGATTTGCATCATGTTTTCTTCATTTATGCGATTTCAAGGGCAGCTTTCCGAGTCGGACAGTTTAAGCACTTAACCTAAATACGCAGCTCTTGCCTGCCCAGCCGGGGTTCGAATCTCCATAATCCACGTGCGGACTCTCACGTACGCTCTCAAGAGCCAACTCACCTACTGTTGTTGTGCTTCCTGAGGCGCATCCATTTGGAGGGCGTATTCTTGGGGTGCCTGCCGGGCTGCCTGGAGGCGATGAAGTCGTTGCTGGGGACGCTGGTTGTTTTGCTGATGTGCCGCTGGAGCTCCTTGTGGAGGAGCTCTCGGCTGGTGCGGTCGGCGCACGCCTTGAAGACGTTTTTAAACATTTCGAATGACAACACGAACACGATCGGAACAAGACTGGCGTGAAGATCTACCGCCTTCAGCTTATAACCGCGCTAGAAGGAGACGCGAAGAAAACAAACGGAGACGGCCGAGCTTGTTGTCTACGTATACATTTACCACGTGGGGCTCGCCTGCCAGTGCGTTATCGGGTACGGATTCAGGTTCGGGTATCCTGCGATTGTTTGGATAATGATTAGAGAGCTACAACGGCAGTGGCGTGGACGAACTGGATGCCACCAAGGGCGTCCTTACCTTACATGTGCTCCACATGACGACCTTGTGGAGTATTAATTGACCCGATCAGTTTGAATTGTTGCTGTGTTGTTCATTCGGTTATGAAGTAAAGAGATAATGTATATAGGGGCATGTGCTACGTGCAGTTCGGTACATCGACACTTCATCTCGAGGGCAGGGGCGGATGGGCCAGTCTGGATTTTGGGAAATTTCCCGAAGGGCCGCTGGTTTCGGCCATAACGGGGGCCGGTCCATCGCTATGACCCTTAAAAAAATATTAAAAAACGCAGCGCACAAAAAGAATCACGGATTTAACCGAAAGAAAAATTAGTAGCATAACATTCATGCTTATGAATATTGAGGCTCCAGTCTTAAACAAAATAAATAATGAGGAAGTAATCAATGTTCTGGCCGAAGAAAGCGATTTGTTTAAAAGCTCGCTTTTATATTAAGCACCGACATATTAATATGTATGTTTATGAAAACAAAATATAAGCGGATATGTAGGCCAGCTTTTTCAAAAAATATTATGTGTTTCACAATTGTTTTCTGTCCAATACCAATGACCAGGACCAGCAACTAGTTGCCATTAGTTTTTATTTATCCTAACATGTATATATTATGTATTTTTACTTAGAGAAATATTAAAAGCGCTTGAAAAATACGAATAAGTACTTATTTTTTATAGCTCCCTTAGTAAAAAGTGCCTAACATTGTTTTTAATAAAAATGGACCGGGTCGGTGTTAATGGTTTCCCGTGCCGGTTTACTCCACCCCATCCGCCCCTGCTCGAGGGGTTTGGAATATCGAGTAGGCCGCGAATATAAAACCTTCCAGAGCAGGGCCGGCATCTTTGTGTTTTCTCGTGTGTTGCTCTTACATAGCAGACATTTTAAAATGATTGGTAGAAAAATGGTTTTGTCAAGTAGTTCTAAATATTTGATTTAATTTTAATGCCAATATTTTGAACAAGCGGTTTTTAACAGATTGATTTTTAGTGAATGTATGTATATTAACTTAAAAAGAATTTAATCAAAATAATTCATTAATCAGTTTTATATTTATTTGGACAATTAATACCCAGGGCGAAGTTTATTCCTGATACAAAGATGAGCGAATAATCTCTTCTTCTTCTTCTTTTTCTTCTTGTCCTAGGATTTTTTCTGTTTACTCTGCGGACGGCGCTCTTTTCACATCTTTGTAAGCCTTCTTACTATTCTTCTTCCTATGTGATTTTTATCTCTGCTTATCTTCACTAATCTTTCGTCTGACTTTCTATTAATATGTTTATTGTAACCCTTTTTTCTTTCTTTGGAACATTTCACGGTATCTTGTATTTTGCACTCATATCTTACAGTATCGTTTGTTTTCGCTCGTGCAAGGTGGCTCTTTGAATTGTCTTAAGGTTTTCATTACAACAGTCCTCATTTTTTTTGTCTTCTTGGTTTCGGCACGTATCTCTATGGTATATGTTAGCACAGATGGCCTTATAGATCTTGACCCTACTTTGAACCTGCATGTATATGTTCCTTCATATCGTCTGTCTTAGGCAATAATCACACGTGGAATTTAATGGCACATTAGTGCCGAAGTATATACGCTATTTTTTGCATTCCGCGTCACAGATACCGAAATAAATCTAATTTTGCAATGTGCTGTCAACGTGAAAATTGTTTTTCCATGACCAGAAGTAGAACGAGTTTCTAGGTGACAAACATTCTGGCAGAAAGAATACATTTTCTTCCTAGAGAGCACATATCAATGTTTGCTCTCTCGGGAAGTATGTAATTGAATATAACATAATTAAACAGAACAAAATTCACTACCGCATTATGTAGATCTCCCACAGCTTAAATTGGTTATTATACTGTAATTGTCTTCTACCGCTGTAGCCAAAGAATTAATATTGCAAGAAGTACTTCTTATTGACGTTTCTATAATTATTGCTTGGATACCTGTTTATTCACATAATGAAAATATCTATCTATCTACTAACACTTGTACATATATGGTATATAATTGCAAACTACTATGTTTCTCTATCTTATTCACCGGCAAATATTTTAAAACGCTAGCAACTTGCTATAACGGTGATAATTTAATGACATCTGATGGTAATTTACGCTTTTATTTGTGCAAAATTTGTTGGTAAACAACTTTTCACGCACAGCACCAAACATTAACAAAAGCACTAACTGACTTGTCTGCTACAAAAAGCTCAATTATAATCGATAATTGTAATCAACGTGCAGTTATAAGCTGTAATCATGTTTACATCGCGGGCATTAACTACGTACTTTATCGGACATCACGAGCCAATGACGCCAGAGAACTGACGCCTTGTCTTTTTGGCTGGTAGCGAGCGTTGCCAGTTATATGTTTGGTCTGTTGTCGTCCTAGGTCCGGTGTGTTGCTCATATTGTTTCGTGTGTTGCTCGAGCTTTCAAGCAACACAACTGATGCCGGGCCTGTTCCAGAGCAGAACCAACGTGAATATACGAAGGGAACTAGAAAAATGATCTAACTGTAAAACAAAAAGCATGCGGTTTTTAAATACGTTTTATTTATATGGGTCATACATATTCTATCTATTGTAGTAATAGTAACGTTCTTAGTAGGAAATATAGAATATTGCTTACCTTAGTAAAATTAAACAGAATTTCGAGAAGAATCGGATGCCGCGTTTAAATTTGATAAAAGAATAAAAATATGTACTTGTAATTTACTCCCCGTTTCCTGACAACCCAATTTGCCGACAGCTCATTATACCTACTTGAGCGCTACATCAAATATACAGGCTGTAACACGATCATATTACACACCTCTTTCTTCTTTACTTTTGAAAATACTTTTTTAAAATTCAGCTCATCGTATAGACTTAATAAACGGAAGTTTTTGACGTACGAATAAAATAATGATACCAAAGTTTGATTTGCAAATGGAACGCCCTGCATTTTATTGCATTTTTGGATTCCACAGAAGTGACATTTCAAACATCAAACCTTTTTTTATTTAAGTTTTATTGTTACATTTAAGTGTGCCTTCACTGTTCCGATTTATTCCGATGAACCCACGTAATGCTAGAGAAATCTAAATCGCCTCGAAAATCTTAAATTATGTAATTTACGACTGAATAATTTAGTTCAAAATGGTTCTTGGGGCGAAATTCATTTTTTAAATGGAACTATATTGGCAAAACTTTACTATGCAATACTACCATTAATAAAGAATCTACCTACATATTTTATTTAAATGTGCGATTAATACTTATAAGGTGTCTTAAAATGAATTACATCTAGTATGCTTTGAATTTCCCATAGTGCAGTACCAATAACAATCTAGGGCTAATAAAAATTTACATGCAAACAAAATTCAAAACCTACTAGATGTAATTCATTTTAAGACACCCGGTATAATCCAAATAATAGTCAAGAAAAAAAATCGGTTGCAGAATATCATTCCCTTGTTTACATATACAAAAGTAGGCTGGTATAGTATTCCAACCAAAAATTGGAAAGTTATTTAAAATCCAGTACACCATGAAAAGTGTAAGTCATGTCTAAGTTGGTTTCATACAATCAGTAAATAAAATATTCTAATGTCAATCAGCTTTCAAGTAATGACAGTTCATCTGTAAATTGTACATGTAACTGTTTTATTAAGGCATTGTAACATTGTGCATGATTTAAGTAGGTACTAGTTGAGTTTTTAAAACCGTATAGTAGCATAGAAAATTTTGAAAAACGTATATATCTTCCAAACTTCCCAATGCATCTGTCAAATTTGAAGGTTATTATCGAAGTGTCACTGAATGACAATCAAACAGTAATTTTATGAATTAAATTACGAAGTGACTTACTGTTTTCAATGCTGGCCTGATTTTAAATAGCTTTCCAATTTCTGGTTGGAATACTATAACTGTACGGTAATAGTCCATTACCGTACATGGCAACCATTACCGTACATGGAAACCGATAAACTATTGAACAAACCACGGATGTTATGAATCATAACAGCTTTAGATATTTTAAAAGCCGAGCTCTGCGAGCTCCGATTTAAATGAAATCGGCATTAAAGTAGCTCGAAATCGTCATTAACGCCGATTTCTCCGGCATTAAAGTAATCCATTGTTTTACGACTTTTTTGTAGGTGGCGAGGCGACAGATAAACGTCAACCGACGTTAACATAACCTACAAATGTTTGTTAAAATGTTGTAATTTCAGAATTTCTCGATTTCAAATAAAACATCATGTACTCCTCGGCACTGAAGTTCCTTTTTATCCCTCATGTAGTTTATTTGCCTTGGCCCTACGGGCCTCGGCAACTAAATCCACATTCGTGATAAAAAGCTAAACTTCAGTGTCTTGGTATACAAACTACTATTATTTAAATTCGGGATCATTATTGGAGTCGTTAAAGTACTGATTTTCCATCAGTTGAAAATACTATCTAGGACAGTGATGTCGAACAGGGTATCGTTCGGCGTAAGGATTGGTTTAAAATTATTTTTTTTACATGTCCAGTTTTTCATCCCTTCAATTTGCGCATATTGAACCAAATTAACAATAATTATAAGTAATTTTTTCTACAATCGCCTCAAAATGTCAACTTTTTGCACAGTTTTTAGTGTCAAAAGTGACGTTTATAGCACTCTTAATATTAGCGATCGAATTACGTCTTTTTAGCACGTTGCCATTGGAGGCGTGTTTTAATAATTTATTAAAACACGCTTTGCCGTAAGTTTGAATGTCAACATAACCTAGAATATCTAACACAGTGTGACGGAAAAAGTGTCATCAAACTAAGTTTTTATATTTCTGTTACGATCGTAGAAAAAATAGCCTATGATACACGTGTATAAAAACCATTAAAGCACTAGCGATAAAAGCACTCCGTTGGCGCGTCTTGCTTTTAAACTCGTCGCATGTGCGTTAAAGACGTAGGTACTTATACACTAGTATCATAATATACTATTAAAAGATACAGTAAAAACACCGGTAAGCCAACATACATCTCTGACAAGCTAAACGTTTAGTTCTTCAAATGCATCTTAGCTAATTACTAGAGAACGGAATTTATGAAGCTCGTTATTATTAAAATATACGCATATACAGGGTGAGTCGGGAGAAAAGGGAAATATTTTAAGGATGTGTTCAGAAGGTCACAATAAGACAAATAAACGAATAAGTTTAAACTCAATTCTTAACACTTAGATATTAGAAGAGGGAGGGGTTAAAAAGTTAAAATTAGGTTTTTGTAATTTAATGAAGGCTGGATCTAGGTGCACTTCAGAGTGCATTCAATTTTACGTATGGGGTGCACCAACCCGTCATCATAATTGATTTGACGTCAATACATATACTGTTTGAATATTGTTGGTACAGAGTAGTGTTGTCACGAGAACGAGATTTTACCCATCTCGAAAATTCTCGAACACCGATTCTGGAATTTTATATATCCGGAGGTACCGAATTGAGGCCGTTGCGACTGCGTATCGCCTAAACTAATCACGTGTTCCATGGTTCCATGTATTAACGTTTTAAATTCCTCTGGCTATATTTATAGCACTACTTGAAAGGGCAAGCAGTGGAACTGCCCCAGATGTAACGCCTCTGTTCCTAGACCAGAAAATGTCTGTTCGATCCCTACATACACCAACGGCCACGAAAAATTGAGCACCGGGCTACTGCGATTCCCCAATCAGGCTTTCACAAGCCTGAGGTCCACTGGAAGAGGAGACCGTTCTGCTTGTGGGTTTTAAACATAATATTGAAATAGTGTCGAGATAGAGAATTTGGTTAATCTCGTCTCGAACATTAGAGATCAAAAAATGTCAATCTCGAATTTCGAGACGAGACAGGATAGAGAATAATCTCGTTTTGGCGGCATCACTAGTACAGAGTATTACAACAATAACAAAGACTGCAAATCACCTAACAAGCTTGACGGGCTTAAACTGCTTTGTAATGCAACAGCGCTGGCAGTGCGAATTCACGTTCGCATTTTTTCCCTATAGTGCTTGCTTCTAGGGCTGTGAATATTTTTTTCTGATATTAATTAATTAATGTCAATTAACTGCAAAAGTTTCAATTCATGCACATTTTTAGTTGTATCCTAAGATACGCACAAATGATAGAATATACAGTTTGTCTAAAATCCGTTCTCTACCTATTGCCATTTAATTAGAACAAAATGAAGTATTTATATTTTCAATTGACTGTAATTTCGGTTGTATTTATCCCAGTTACAAAATGGACATACCAGACGATTTCTTATCAGTGGTAGCATATTGTTCTATTTGAAAAGATTGAGTTTCGTCCAAAAAACTATGTTAGTCGAATGATATGTTTTTCGGACTTTTTCCACTGTCACACAACCCACTCTAACCACTAGGCCACCAGGGCGGAGTGGCAGACTAGCGATCAGCGGTCCCGGGTTCAAACCCCGGGGGAGGCACAAATTTACGTAGAAAAACGTATAATATCAGTCCTTCTCAGGACTAACCAAGAACACCTGAAGACGGGAGTAGATCAAAACTCCCGAAACGTTGTGTGATTTACACCCTAGACAGTGGAAAAAGTCCGAAAAACTTATCATAATACACCACTGCCAAAAAATGACATTCAGAGAACAACATATTAGTTGAAAGTAATTATATCACATAATTTACTATTTTTGAAATTATTTTGACTTTTTAGCATTAGGTCCCGGGTGGTGTAGCTTGAACAAGCGTCCACGTTCGATCAGTAAAGTTAAGCAACGCTCTTTCTGGTCAGAACTTGGATGGGAGGTCAACGGCTGCTTCGCTCAGCGCCTCTTGATACGGCTGTCACAGAAATAGTTGGCCCCGGATGTCATAATAACATCATGACAGTCGTTAGTGGGGTTGGAAGTCCCCATAAAATGTACAACGACGCCTATAATTGGCCTGTACCAAAATAAAATAAAATAAAATAAAATTACATGGTACCCGGCACACTTAAATTAAAAAATCTGGTGTGATACACTCACACAACTTCCTTTTACAGTGATCTTATAATTAGTCAAAAATTTCATTTTTAATTTTTAACCATTTGTTAAAAATTTTCAAAAATTACAAATTCTACAAAAACGGTACAAAATCGAGTGTTAGTTGAAGAGACAAATTTTCTCTAGAATTTTAAGGTGAATTCAAAACTGTAATAATAATATACCGGGTGTTTTATTTAAAATAGGAGTTAATAAAAAAAATAGAAAAAAAAAACAAAAGAAACCCACTTTAGAAGTATTCAACTGGAAAATCACCTATCTCACATCAATACACATTAAAAATGTAAGAAAAATGTAAAGTTTAAAAAAAATCGTTACAGCCGTTTTTGAAAAAATCGAAAAAAACTGAAAAATCACAAGAGTAAACACCTACTTCCGGTTATGCGATTTTCTTCAAAAGCTTGCTGTCTCATCTACATAGTACACAAAACTTATATATGAAGTGTCAATGCCATACCTCTTTTCGTTTTTGAGATATTCTGTTCACAGACACACAGACACACAGACAGACAGACCAATGAAAAAAAATATGTTTTTTGGGATCAGGGGACTCTAAAACGTGAAGATCTGTTGAAAACTCAATTTCGAATTTTTGGGGTGAATCCAATACTTCCTTTATAGTAGTAAAAGGAAGTAAAAATTGAAATGTCACCTATGTGGTTTTATTAGATTTAGAAAAATAAAGTGAGGGGTTATACCATAATATTGTGTTACATCAATAGCCCCTTAAGAACAAGGTCGCAGAGCACCGGCGTGACATCAGCTCAGAAAAGCCGAATTGGCCAATGATTGAATTTATTGATACTCGAACTTCCAAATAAGAAGCTCGATAAATTCAAACATTGACCAATTCGGCCTTCTTATGCTGACGTCATGCCGGAGCGCTGCGGCATTGTTTTTCATGTGGTATCCCAAGTAACACTAATGCTCTTATTGCGCTCTTCAAGGTCGATTTAAAACTATACAATAAAATTTCTAATAAAACCAAATGATCTTCAAGACAGCCCCAAGACCACCACAAAGCAGCTTCTAGCCAAAAAGGGACCATCCTAAAAGGGTCTTCAAGACTAAATTTTAAAACTATATTAAAACCATTTACTTTTAATTTTATATTCTTAAAGAGCTCTTCAAGGCAACTTGAAATTTATGTATTAAAACGTATTAACTGACGTTTTGCATTTAAAATATACATGCGGCTGACTACATTACCTTTATAATCAAAATTAATCCTAAAAGAGTTTTATTAAGTCGGACAACTTTTGTAAGTCTCTATAATGGCAGAGTGGTAATATTTTAAACGTAACGCATACGTATATAAAGCAGATCATAAAATAATATTCAAATGCAAACTATTCTGATAAAGAATTTACCAACGGATGGTACTTTTCTGCCAAAATATCCGACATATTAATTTCCTTTGCTTGACGCCACTTTGAGAGCGAACCCGTGGGCCGAATTGGCTGATTTTGGTGTCAATCGACTCAGGGCGACGCAAGTAAGCCAGTAGTAGGGTTTTAAAAATATTATAAGTGACTTTTTTATGTGGATTTTCTAACCTCAAAATTAACTCGACACAAAATGGATCACTCTTGTACAAATTATTATTTCGCGCCCAATTTGGGTGCAAAACGCTAGTAATAAAATACTTCTACATAACTCGAGCGCCATCAATTTAATGTGTTTTTCTATTATTTAAAAAATATTTAAAAAATATCGTCAAATTTTATTTTGCATCTAAACAGCTAAATGCTTCTTATTTTTAATTGCATGTTTGGACACACCGTTCTTCAGTTATTTAAGAGAATCTAAGGCGCATATATTTCAATAATAATATATTTTTCTTTGGCTATTGAAAATGTCCATCATGGCGGAATCTGTATTTCATATAAAACATGGCGTGATCTAGATTAAAACTGATTGCAAATTTATAGAACATGTTAAATCTTACAAGACTTAAAACAGCGTTTTATTTACCACTTTAAGTACAATTACTCTCGCAGACGTCTGTTTACATTTCATTTTAAAACCAAGTTGCTTTAATATGTTCAAACTCGTGGCCTTATCGATTTAAAGTGCTCTTGCGCATAAATGAAATTCTAACCTCACAAATTTTGCCAGTTTTGCAATTGCTGCATTTAGTGCATTTTCATCTTTATGTGCCTAATTTAATTAAAAAACAGGTAAGTTTTGCATATTACTGTTACATTAATCGCATTTATAACAAATGGCACACCTGAGCACCTTTCCCAATATATTAACAGGTGTAAGTACCCAGAATCCAAACGGCATTTATTTTAAACAAAGTGACTAAATTAAAACCTTTAAGTTTTAAAATATTCTTAATGTACTCTTTGAAAATTAAAAATTATGTTTTTGGATTTAATGTGGAATTTTATTGAGTATATAGGCTTAAGATAAAATAGTTTTCTTAATGGGTTTTAATGAATACATCAAGGGTACTCCATAAAACTACATTAAAACTATTTGTTCCAAAATGGATTGTTTTAAACCCAACTAGCTATTTAATCCTTTAAAATAGCAAATTAGTTTTAAAATAGCTAATGTCAAGAGTATTATAAAACCAGTATAAGATCAATAGGACATTACGAGCAAATCGTTTTTTTTTTAATTTAAAGAGTGCATTAAATTCTTTTTTCTTCAAACGGCAGTAAAATATGGCATTATACTGCTGAATTGATGATGCTAAACTGTCACTTTATTGCCAAGCGGCAGATAATATTATCTGCCGCTGACGAGCGGCAGATAAAGTTATTATCTGCCGCTGACGACTTTATCTGCCGCTCGTCAGCGGCAGATAAAGTTATTATCTGCCGCTGACAACTTTATCTGCCGCTCGTCAGCGGCAGATAATATTATCTGCCGCTGACGAGATCAAGTAATTTTCTTCGAATTTTGTTCACAAAGTTGTAAATAATTTGTTATTAAAACGTTTGAAGAAAAAATACTATATGTTATTCGGAGCAAAAGTATCTTTATGTGGCTCGGCTGTACTTATCTGCCTCGCAAGCTCGGCAGATAACCCGTCCAGCCTCGCCACATAAAATATAACTTTTGCTCCTAATAACATAATATACTATTAATCGATAAGCACACTTGGAGACACTGTTAGTAAAAACTACTACTAGCCTAATATAAGTGAACGGCATTCCGTTTTAGATGTCTAAATTACAAATTCTATAAAATATTTAAACGTTTTGAGATTATAACAGAAGATAACTATGTAATAACGATTGATAGTAAAAGAAATTGTCGACTTACATCGCCAGAAATTACTGTAGATACCAAGGAGCGTCTTCGTAAAGCAGTAGGCATTGCAACTGTTACGCGTCACTTAATAAAGTGAGTTTATTTCAAAAAATTTATTGCCATTAAAACACGCTAAGGCTACAAAACAAAAGAAAAACACTGCTTTGGGCTAATGAACATGTAAATTGCATTACGCAGCAATTGAACACAGTAGTAGGTATTTGGAAAAATGTTGTTTTTACTTTCGTCAAAGAATGCACTGAAAACGATACGGAATCTGCAGGATATTATAAATTTGGTATTAATTACACGGATTAATTGTAATTACAAAAGCTATAAAAGCAATTGTAGTGGAACAAATTTAAAATACAAGGCCAATAATTAAAAAGAAATTTAAGCTAGTCTTAATGATTCTTTACTTTTCCATACAAAGCTAAGTGATGTATGTTTTAAAATCATACAGAAATGCAAGATTGGGTGGGAATATTGTTTTACCACCATTTTCTACCATTTAAACCATTTGGAAATAAATTTTTCACCGAGGGCGAAAAAAAGGAAATTCCGAGCTTAGAAAAGTGTTGGAAGTTGGAAAGGGCATTTAAATTTGTTTTTTTTAAAATTCCGTTTGAAATTACTAGAAACAACAATAATGGTAAACCGCACGGTTAACAAGAAAATTTACTTAGAACAATAACTAACAAAGTCTACAAACGACGCCGCTTAAAAATTTACTTTATTACTTTAAGAAGTATTTATTGCTACTACTTAGAAAAATTGTATAGTTAGTCGTGGAACTGCAAATACAAAAAGACGCTGTCCTTTTATATATTTAATTAAAAGTTGCTGCGAATTTATATTGATAGTATCAATGAGTCTCAGCAATTTAGCTCGCAGTATACAGGGTGCCCTAAATTCACGGCAAATAAACACGGATAGGTTATACTCAAACAATGATATTTCCAAAATCAGCAGGTTACGTTTTCGAGTACAAATTTATTAAAGTTTTTCGTAAATAATTACACCCGCCACTGGTAAATAAAATAAAGCGAGGTATCTACATAATTACGCAACTTTCAAGGATGAAGTTCTTCAAATGCGAGTTTATTATCGCAAGAA